>JAJHZJ010000266.1:6223988-6363107 GCA_023548195.1 Bettongia penicillata ogilbyi
TATTTTCTAGAAACCAAATTTACCACAAGTTGAGTTTGAAGGGAGAGGGGGAGGATATCTACTCCCAGTTTTCAAATGAGGACATGGGAGGTATCCCTAATTTAAGCTTTGTTCTGCTGGTTTAAAAAAAGACAACTGGAGGGAGATGGGGGAGGATCCAGACTTATGACTGGGGTGAGGGGAGAGGTGAGGGAAGTCTGAGAAGGAAGGGAACTTCAAATGTGCTGTTCCTCCACCAATGAAGATCAGCCATTCCTCTATAACTTGTGGCCTGTGTGTTAGACTAGTCACACAGATAGTAAATGTCAAAGGAAGAGCCTGAACCCACTTCTTCTTGACTACAAAACCAGACCATGCCACACTGCCTCTCAAGGTAAATCATTTCTATATCGTATGCACGCACGCACGCACACACACACGCACACTCCATATATGATGTAGCCCAACAACAAGACATCTGTCTTCTGGGAATTGCTACTGTACTTTTCAGTAACAAACATCACAGAGGAAAAGAAATTCTGTGAAGAAAGGAATGGGGATATGGTAGAGGAAGAGGACAATGCAGTGAGCACACACAGTTAATTGATTGGCTCCACTTTTTGTACTGAAAGAAAAATTGAGCTCTTTCAATCAACCTCTTCAGTGAGCTAAGAAAATAGCAAATGGGCTATTTTTCCAGTGAAGAAGAGATATGTTGGGAAGTTGTTTGTAAACAACACTCAGAGACATAAACAAGGATAGCACCATCCAACTGACAGAGAACAGCTGGCGGAGGAAGAGACAGAAACTTTGTTATATAACAGGAAAAACCCACAGCAACGCTCTCCCTGGGTGTTGTTTTGCTGTGACTTGCAGCTTTGCTTAAGCATTTGAAAGATTCTTGCAGGTCTTTCTGGGAGCTGCCAGCTCTAGCCTGCGAATTATGGTAATGTGCCACTTCTGAGCCCTCGGCAGGATTTGCAACAGAGAAATCACATCAGCCTATGCTGATTAACAATTCCATTCCATCCAGAGATTTATATAAAAAAACTATCTTACATTTTGCTTTTTAATAAGAATGATCGCTATCTCAAATTGAGTCCCAGCAAATTTTAATAAAGGCCCAAGGTTGAGTGGCATTTTGCATGCTGATTTAGCTGTGATTGCTTGCTTTTGATGAGCACCAGCCTGGCATGTATAGCTCTCCTTAGAGCAGGTTTAAAGACCAGTAGTAAGGAAAAGGATAAAAATAAAAACTTCCAACTGAAATTCGAGGTCTTTTCTTTCTATGATTGATTACTGAATAAATACCAACACATATCTTTGGATTCGGCCTAGAAGTGAAATTCCCTAGAGCTAAACAGCTGTTTTTTAATGGCTTTTAACATGCCCTCCTGTCAAAATATGTTAAGTTCGATGACTACAATTATTATTTTAAGAGATGTTATCAATCTATTTATCCATCTTCTGGTCCATGATGCCTTCATAAACCAAAAAAGAAGCAACACAGAACAAGTGACATTTCCCTCCTGGACAACAAAATATTACAGAGAAATAAATATTTCTTTGGGGAAGATCTCTCCTTCATTAAGATAGCAGGCATAATAATCACTGTGAACAATGAAGCCATAGGTAAGACATGCTTTTCCAGCTGATGTGAAAAGCTTCCCTCTCAAGGCAAAAGAATAAAGGGAGATGTGTGAGCATTTTAGTTTATTTAGGCATGGGCTAGGAACAAATGATCAGTTATTGTATTTAGTGGATGGTCCTATATGAAATTTGCCTTCATTATCTTTCCACTTCATAAATAAGAGAATTTATCGTATGAAACCTTGAAAGTCACCCTAAGATAGTGGAGCCAACCACATAGCCAGGCTTCTCTAGCCTCCTAATGGTAAGGATGGATCACCTGCAACTCAGAGAAGCTAAAGAATACAAGTGAGATGCTATTCACTGGGCTAATGATGCCCAAACTCCACCCAATTCACAGGACTCTGAGCTTGCAAGATGGAATCTCTGACTTGAAACAGGACTATTGCCAAACCCAGGAAATGACTAATGTCAGAATGCAAAGCAAGAAGTTTTAAAGTAGAATTTTAAACAGGAAAAAAAACTGTCTTCTAAGTAACCAAGACCTACAATGTTGTAGAATTACTATGTTATTGCCATGGTCTTCTTTTTAATGGAGGAAAGAAGCAGCAAAAAATACGAATTCCAAAAGGCAACAGTAAACATAGAGAATATTATATTAAAATAATATCTTATGTACTTGACATCATCTGGGAATTAGCTCCTCTACATAAGTGAATTTTCCTAAGAATTCCTTTAAGTACCAACATTCTGGAAGATTTTAACCATTTTGCATAGAAATCTGTTCAAATTTTTAAGCAGACTATACTAAATATAATCTTTATTCATTTATTTATTTATTTTGGTACAGGATCATTGCTAGAAATAGGGACCAGACCTATAATTTCATTGCTACAGGAAATTTATAATTTATAATCTTAGAGTTTGCCAAGGGCACAGAGAATGATTTATCTAACCTCATAGAGTCAGCATGAGTCAGAGGTTAGACTTGAATCCAGGTCTTTCTGATCATAAAGGCAGTCCTCTATCTATCATGCCACACTATCTTTCCATCACTGTAAATATTAATTGCCATGCTCTGCTATGATACAATGATGCCTTTAGTAGTTATTGAGGTACACAGAGGACTTTTGAGTTTCCCTACTCCTTTATCATCTCTTCTTGGCAGCATGCCTGTCTCTAATAGCTCCAAATCCTCTCTAATTTGCTGCTTCTGATCACTAGAGCCAGTCTGGTGAGTAAAGAGTTGGATCTGGTGTCAGGAAGATCTGAGTTCAAATCCAGCATCAAATACCTATGAGTTGTATGACCCCTGGACAAGTCACTTAATATGTTTGCCTCAGTTTTCTCAATGGTAGGTACGGATAATAACAGCACCTCCTTCGCAAGGTTGGCATGAGGAATAGAGATAATATTTGTAGAATCATGTATAAGAGTCAATAGGCTTTAGATGAAGGATGAGCACACTAATGCTTTATTGAGGGAACTGTAACTTGGTCCAACCATCCTGGAAGGGAATTTAGAACTGTACCCAAAAAGTCACTATCCTGAGCACAATTTTTGACCTAACAATACCTTTACTAGGTTCCAAATTACTATTCCAAAGAGATCAAAGAAAGAGAGAAAAGACCCATATGTACAAAAATATTTGGGGATTTAGAATACAAGTAGCTTAACCTTAATAAAGAGACACTTCTTTCTCTGAGATGAGGTGGACAGAGGAGAGAATGCTATAGATAAAAACATACTTTGAAGTATAGAAAGGGAGGAGCTTCAATTTTCTCAATAAAGCAATAATAGTAATTCGCATTTCCATAGGAGTTTAAGTTTTTTAAAGTTCTTTCCCCTCAACAATTTTGTGAGGTAAGTTTTAGAAGTTTTTCTATCCCCAGTATACAGATGAGAGGCTCTGAGAGGTTAAATGACTTATTTATAGGTGGTACAGTTCAATTGCCTGAAGCTTGGGGTAGAAGTGGGGTTGGGGAAAAGAGGGTTGTCAAAGAAGAAAAGGAACCTTAAGAACAGTGGGGCTGCTGAGAAGAGTGGCAAATCAACAAAGGGCATATTAAAGGGGTGCCAAGAACTTCAAGGACACAGTTACAGTCAGTGAATTTAAAGATTGTTCACATGTCATTATGTGACTTTATATTCTGAAGTGTATGAGCAGGAAAGGAGAAGGCATCAGGAATGATTGCACATATACAAAGGTCAAGGTGAAGGAGAGAGTCTGGCTTATGGTGTTAGTGAGTGTAGGATCAATGAGACTGACCACAGAAGGAAGCAGAGCAAGAAGGGACCTTAGACATCTTCTAATACAACCCCTTCACTTTTATTATCATCATCGTTATTAATAATCATTTATATAACTCTTTAAGATTTACAAAGCACTTTTACAAATATCTTATTTTATCCTCACAAAAACCCTAGGAGGTAAGTGTTATCATTATCCCCATTTTTTAGACAGGGAAACAGGCACAGAAGGTTAAGTAACTTGAGCAGAGTCGCATAGCTAATAAGTATCTGAGTTTGGATTTGAACTTAGAACTTCCTAACTCCAAATCTAATGCTCTATCTGTTGTGCCATCTAGCTGCATTTTAGGAAAGGCAAAACCTGAGGCCAAGGAGTAGGTTAAGAATTGTAGTTGAGGTCACACAGGTCATCTGCATCATGGGTAGGATGAAGTCAAATATAACCAAAAGAGGGAATTGTGAATACAACCCCTGGAGATCCTGATAGGGTTACAAAAAAATTAGGTTTAGTGTGGTTGTACAGGCAGGGGTCATGTAGCATGTGTGTTTCAGGCTAGACTTGCATCCAGGTACTCTAAGGTTCACTGTTTAACAGCTATGCTATGCTATCCTCCTGTTGCTATGGACATGAATTGCCATACTCTGCTATGATACACTGATATCTTTAGGAGCTATTGAGTTGTGTGGAATTCTTCACAACGGACGATGCCTTGTGAGAGTCAGTGAGTTCCATAAACTTGATTGTTTAAAAATATTAATAACTATTTCAATACAATTGGTTTCTTTTGCAACCCTATGTATTTTCTTTTGAATATTTAAAAACATTATGAGAAGGGGTCCAAAGGCTCTTATAGACTGCCATAGGGGTATATGACACAGAAAAAGGTAAGAACCTCCAATATAAGAGAACAAGGGTCATGGGTTAAAAAAAACTTTAGGAGAAGGTGGAAAGTATCACGTTGAAGGGTAAGCACCAAATGGGAGCTATTAGAAGTTGACCAGTGTCATGTCATATGATAATGACAAGGTCAAGGCCTTCCTGATGGGTAGGGATGGTATGAAGATAATAGTCAGCAAGAGTCAAAGAAGGCAGGGAATAATGAAGTTTGGGTTACAAAGATTTGGTAAACAATTCAGACAGTCTTATAAATTCTGAGCTCCAATCCACCATTCCAGAATGAGTTTCCTAAACTCTGATAATTACAAGAGACTCTTCCTATAATAGACAGGGGCTGGGAAGAACAGAGAGAACTTCAGTAGGCAACAGGATATTTGGATGCTTAATATTTTTTAAGAACTTTGTACCAGGCACTGTGGGAGTCACTGGAATGTACAAAGACTGAAACAATCCAGATCTGATTTAATGTGGGAGACAATAAGTACAACTTTAAAATATATACAGAATAAATATAATAGCTGACATTTCTATAGCACTTTAAGGTTTACAAAGTCCTTCACAAATGTTATCTCATTTGATCCTGGAAGGGAAGTTCTATTATAGCTCCATTTTCCATGGGACAGGTTAAGTGACTTACAGATAGAAAGTATCTGGGTGACATTTGATCTCAGGTCTTCAGACTCCAAGTCCAGGACTCTCTCTATGGCATCATTTTGCTGCCTATATAAAGTTAAATATACAAAGGAGTTAAATACAAGTTGTAGTGGGGTAGAGGGGGAGGAGGAGGCTTTAGCAGCGAGGAGAAGATGGTGCCTGAGCTACATCTTAAAAGAAGACAGCAATTCTATGTCACAAGAGTAAGGAGGGAGTACATTTCAGGTGGGTGGGTGGTCAGATGAGAGATTGACTTGAAAAAGGAGTACATAAGATTGGTTGGTAATACTGATATTATCAATAACTTTATCAGTGAAATGAGACTTATAATAAATTTGCTGCCTGAAAACAAGGGATTTGATGAGATCTTAAGATCTTTTTTAAATTCTAAGATCAAAGATTATTGGGATAGAAACAAGTATTTAATGAATGACTACTACATAGTAAATACTTTCAAATATTATCTCATTTAATTCTCACAACCATCCTGGGAGGTAAATACTACAATCACCATTTTACAGTTGTGGAAACTGAGGCAGGCAGCAGTTAAGTGACTTATCCAGAGGATGACAGTTAGTAAGCTTCTAATGCAGGATTAGAACTCAGGTCTTCTTGATTTATGCACAATGTACTGTGCCACCTAGCTGTGGCCATTGCTGGGAAGGAGTCCCTACATTCATAGGTCCTTTCCTTTTGAGAATGCCCTGGGCAGTGTATGAACTCCTAGTGCTACAAGTGTACATGATCTTTAAACAGATATAAACAGATAGGTCTGAATGGAATAGAGTTTTTTCCCTTGGTCCGAGAGGGGAATCCTTGGGCTATCCTTGCATCATCTTTCTTTTCAGTAATTTGAAACAAGAAAATCTCCCTTCACTTTTAATATCTTGTCTTTTGAAGTTCATTTATTATCCTAACTGTAAATCAGAATGTTGCAATCTTCTACTGTATCACAGGGCATGAAAATTTAATTTGTATCATATTTTTTTTTGTTAGAATAAGAAAGGACCTTGTCCCATTGAATCAGTAACTGCTATGAAAGATGGCTAAGTTCAGAATAAAAAGGAACATCAAAGTAGTGTCTGCCATGATTTCAAGCAGAATGTGCCACCTTTGAAAGGGCTTGAGCAATAACATAACAGCATATAGGATTCATGAGCCATGGGGCAGTGTGCCGATTTGTTAAAAACACATATGAAGGAGGCTGAGGGAGAGTTTTGCAGGGAAAAATCTGGATAAGGGGTACAAATTTCAAGGTCATCATTTTTAAGTAAAAGATCAAAACTGTATAGGGATAGAAAGTAATGTGTTTTTCCCTTTGGGGAAACTTCAAGACAAATGTTGGTACTTCCACTGACTGTAAAAGATGAGGAAATGGAGGCCCGCAGAACCAGGGCTGGAGCAATTTGAACCAGGAGCCTCAAATTTCAAAGAGTTATCTTAGGGAACAAGGAAGAGCTGTGTGCTATATTCCTGTGTCCTGTATTCCTAGCAAGGTTTGACTACCCTGTATATCGAAATAATAAATTCTTTATTCTAAGCCCCTTTCTTCATTCCCGTACTTCCATCTGGAAGAGAAGGTAGGGGAGATTTTAGAAATGGAAGGATGTCTAAGATACAATACTACCTTCCACGTAGCCATGGAAGCAGTCTTTCCATACCCAGAAAAGGAGGCAATATGGTGCATTCCCTCTGGAGTCAGGGAACCTGGGGTCAAACTCAGTCTCTGATGCTTTCAACTCAACCTCTCTGGGCCTCAGTTTTTTCATCTGTAACATAGGGAGTTGGACTAGATGACATGTAAGGCCTTTTCTGGTTCTAGATCTCAGCTCCCAGTCTGGATCTACCTATGGCATTTTTTACTTCTAACAGATTAATTCCTAGACTTTCTCTGGCTCTTACTCAAAGTCAGTTGAGAGTAGCCAATAAGATTTCTATAGAAATAGTGGGAGACAGAGTCTACAGTTAGGCAAAGCAGGCAGACACGTAGGGCATAACAACACACAAGGGTCCTTCTTGTACACTTAAAAATTGATACTAGAAGATTCCACATTTCTCACTTTATTTCACTCAAGTGCATGGTACCATGGATAGAGTGCTAGACCTAGAGTCAAAAATATCTGAGTTCACATCTAATCTGATATGTACTAGCTGGATAAATCACTCACCAACTATTTGTCTCAGTTTCCTTATCTGCAAAATGGGGGTGATAATAAGTACATATCTCCCAGGATTGTTCTGAGGATAAAATGAGATAATACTTGTAAAGTGCTTTGCAAACTTTCAAGTGATCAATAAATGCTAGCTATTTTTATCACTCCTTAGGTCACAGGAATAGGTATTGAACTAGAAGGGGCTTTAGAGATCATCTAATTCATTGCCCTCATTTTCCAGATGAGGAATCCGAGACTGTGTGCCCAAAGTCACACAAGTCATAAATAACAGAGGGAAGATTGAAGCCAAGGTCTCTGACTGCAAATCCAGCTTCCTTTCCACCACACCCTGCTAGTCCCTCCTAAAGGTACCTCTTCCATGAGGTCGAGTTGGATATGTTACAGGAAAGGATTGGGGCACAACTTTTAAACCTGTCCCCAAGCACACAAATGCTCTTGTCCCAGCTCTGGTGGGGCATCTTGAGAACAAGGTGGGAAAAAGCGCTAAATATCCTCCAGCCCTCGATGTGCTCTCTCTAATACACTCTGGAGAAGTGAGGGGTCTGTGTTGCTGCCAACACAGTAATTTGTGTCATTTCCAAAGGCCCTCTGGAGCATGCACAATGTGATACCTAACAAGGCTATCTTAAGTGTGAAGCTGACTCCTGGCCTATTTTGTTTCAACGAACCCTTAAAGCTTTTGTGGATGCAAATCTACCCAAGTTCTCCCTGAACTGGGGGGGAGGGGGAGGCACTGAGAATGGGGAACAGAGTGGTAGCAAAGGAAACAGTGGAATCCAAGAGGACTCTCCATTGAGCAAACACAAGCTGCTGCCTGCAGCACCCAAGTACCCTTTGTCAAATTAAATAGAACGTTCTGAAAGACCACATTTTTCTTAGAATAGGCCCCAGCTCCTGGACGTTCTTTGACACCACTGCTCTGAGCCCTGATAAGATGCTATCAGCAGGGCCCTCTAAGTACTTGAGAACCACTTTAAGGAGATCACTGGGGCAATTACCATAAAAAGTGAAAGATATGGGACTTTATTGATGGGAGATTAATATTGACCACTAGGCAATTGATTTTTCCCTGAAATCTTATTTATGATTGTAAACTTGTTTCGTGGCTGTTGAGATTTTCTCTATTGGGGGAGGGAGGGCTGAGGATTGGCAGATGGATTGGAGAACAGGGATAGAGAGACAGCAGGGATGTCTCTGGATCAGATTCCTTTCATGATTTTTTTCCGACTTTAAGTTTATATTGAACTTTCTGGGTGTTTAATTTGTTTTCTTTTTTAAAATGCAAAGAGATTTAAGACAAGAGGACTAGACAAAGCCAAAATTCTTACATTTTACAGTAACTCAATCAACCTCAAATAAGTGTGTGTACTGTATGTATTGTATGTATATATGGGTAACTATATTTACATCTTACATATGTATTTATGAATAGTATATATGTTAATTGTGCATGTATTCTTTGCTATGTAGATATATATGTATTTTACATAGATATATATGTATATTTACATATGTATATTTACATACTCACATATATATGCATTACTCTAAAATATAGCTGCCCACTGCAGTCAGGAAGACTTGGGTTCCAATTCTACCTCTGGCATATATCGACCGTGTCACCTAGAGCAAACCATTAAAGCTCTGAGTACCCTAGGCAGCTCTCTAAGATTACACTTTGAAGAATAACTGCTCATCTAAATGGTAGAGGGACTTCCCAGATCTATGAGCTGCCTACAGTGATGGAATCCCAGGTCTAGAAAAAAAAAATTAAAATTAAAAACTAATTTGGAAAATGCCATTGTCAACACTAAATTTAAAAAAGGTGAAAAAAAGGTTAAAGAAACTTGAAATAATCTATTTTATATTACCTCAGGAGGCCAAGAAGATATGTAAAATATATTATTTAATATACTGACAGTTACCTATATTATACTCTTTACCAACATGAGCCCAAGCTAATTTTCAAACATATAGTATAGAACTCATTATCATATCACCAAAAGGGAACTGACAACTAATTAATCTGTGCCTGCTCAGAACTGAAAAGAAATGGCTGTTGGAAGGGCATGAGAGGGACATTTTATAACTAGACCAAGGGAAGAGGAATGTACATCTGAACTTACTTATTTTTCCCTCAGAGTACCTAGGACAAAAATACCTTTCTTGTTTCATATTCAATTTTACCATCAAGATCAAAGCATACAACATTCAAGGAAATGTGAAGTGTTCTACAAGTTTATCAGTATGCACCACTTGTTTGATAGTTTAAGTAATTCCAAGTCTTAGAAAAAAAGTCTCTATACAATTATATATACTATTATTATATATTATAATATGTATTATATATAATTATATATTATATCATATGTTACATGTTATTATATTATATATTAATATATAGCATAATTTCACTATATAATAGTGAAAATATTAAAGTATATATATATATATGGCTAAAGTCCATTCACTGCATAGCGACTACCAAATTTAATATTGAATTTGTATAGCTCTGTGATAGTCATTAATTCTACAAATATTGATTCAATACCTACTATTTGCAAGGAATAATACAAATTACTGTATTTAAAAGGTACATAAGACATGATTTGGGACCCGTAGACTTTATATAGTCTAACACAGGAGCTATCCCCTATGGATAATTAGTTATAATCCAGTATAGAATACCCTAAAGGCTAGAAAAGACAAAATTCAGCAGTTAGAGAACCCTCCCCTCCAAAACTTTTGAGTGCTGGAAAACTAACTCATATGACCTTGTTGTATTCAGGAAGTTTTCCTAGATCCTTGGGTTTCCTTCATTATTCTAACTCTCCCCCTAACCCCTCAAGCCTCACAAGCACATGTAATGTACTTATCAAACAAGAGTTAAAGTACAGCTATTTGGTGAGATGCCTCTTCCTTCAACTTTACAGTGTGCTCCATAAGGTCAGGGACAGATGGCTATCAAATCTAAATTTTATGTCTCCCTCAGCTTTTAGCAAAGTGCTCTGTATGTACCTTGAAGAGAAAGCACTTGAAGGAAATGGAATCTTAGTTGGATCTCAAAGAATCACAGCAAACTTTCAGGATCACCTAGTCCAACCTCTCATTTTACAGATGAGGAAACTGAGGCCCAGAGGTTAAGTGACATGCCCAAGGTCACACAGGTGGTAAATAGGATTTTAAAACTTAGATTTAAGATTCAAATTCAAGTTTTCTGGTTCCAAATATTTAGTTCCAAATAGTGAACTTTATGTGATACAAGGGTGTATCTACCATTTTAATTACCATCTATTGTTTAATAATTGATTATGGAAAAGGAAGAACAAGTGGAAACTACCAATGACAAGAGGAAGAAAAACATAGTTGGCAAAATATAAAGAAGCAATGACAGAGGCAAACTGACCAGGACATCATAGGAGAAAGAGGATATACAGAATAATAAGTTGACCAATGAAAAAGAATTTATAAAGCACCTACTGCATGTCAGGCATTGTACCAGGTACTGGAGGTTCAAAGAAAGAAACAACAAACTTTTATTAAGGGTCATGCTTTTGATGCTGTGCAAAGGCACCTGATACACAAGTACAAAAAAAAAAAAAATCCCCATTCACAAGGACACACATTCTGATGGCAAAGACAATAATCATGCACAATTTATGTATACAGAGTACATATATTATATATTAATATGTCATGTGTTATATATCATATATGTATGATATGTATGTATTAAATATAAATATTATTATACATATCTTATATATATATGAAACCTTTCATAACGCAACTACACTAAGACTTTTTAGGACATTATGCATATGTGTACATTTATGTACATACAAGTACATATATGTCTACAGACATACATATATAACAATATAAAGTGAACATCTACAAATATACATAAATTAAATACAAGGTAGTTTAGGAGGGAGGGCACTAACATTTAGGAAAATCAGGAAAGGCTTCATGCAAAATATAGTGTTCAAAAGGCTTTATTAAAGAAAGGGACTCTATAAAGTGAAAGTAAAAAAGGAGCACATTGCTGGAATTTGCAATTCACCTCAAAGGCACAGAAATGTGAGATGGAGTTTTGTGCATGAGGAAGAGAGAGAAGGTCAGTCTGTCTGTACTAAAGTCTGGGAGGGTAAGTAATGAATATAGGTATCGTTGAATACACACACACACACATACACATACACACATGCATACACACAAAGTAGTTGAATTAGTTACAGGAAGCACACTCTCCATTTGGGGGAATCAGGAAAGTCTTGTAGAAAGTAGTACTTGAGCTAAGTTCTGAAGTGAGTGATTCTAGGAGGCAGAGGAGAGGAGGAAGAATATAGACTCCATCATCAGTTCTCATAATAGGTAGGAGAGAAAAAGCCAGAGCTGCTATTTGTAAAACAGTTCTAATTAGCCAATGTTAAGGTATTTGACATACAGGCCAACATGAAGACCTATGGGTAATTCTCAAAGACTAATGATTTTTAAAGTAATAGCCAATTAGAACCTAAAGAATGTAACATATTATTTGGATACAATCACAGTGTAGAATTAAATATTATATATTACGTGTTATAAAATTTATGTATATGTATGTGTGTTTATGTCTGTAAAGGCTTAAGAGGCTGGGTGTGAGTCTTGTTCAGGACTTACTGGTTCTCATGGAAGACAACAGATCAGGACTGACCTGCAACAATAGCCCTGGATAGCTACGTACTAGGAATTTTAGGGATATCCACTTAGCACAAAAGGGCAAGCAAATTTCTGTGGGTCACATACAGCAAACTAAGATTATTGACTCTTACCAAAGGCAAGGAAGACTCATCCTCTGGAGTGAACAGAACAGTTATAGGTGAGTTTTCCTGGGGTGTTTTTAGAGAGAAGGAATAAGAGCAAACTATGATTTACCTAGAGGGCAAACTGTGCAGGAATTATGTGTTCATTTGTAGATACTTTACCTAGAAGGAAACTCTCACAGGAAGGAGAAATCTAGGACCATATATACATAGATAGAATATTATATCATATTATATAGAGAAATATAGGACCATATATTAGGACCATTCCCTTCCATTGTTTAATAGCAGAAAAGTATGGAGAGGGTTTGGGGAAATAGCAGGTAAAAAAGTTTAGCTAGAGCATGAAAACTAAAAAGGTTAAGTAAGTCTAGAGCATGAAAGGTCCTAAATTACAAGGCAGGTATTTATTCAATAAATACCAAATGTTTCCAAGCAGGGACTTGACATTAATTCATTTTTCAGGTAGATATAGAAATACTTAATTCAATACTTCCAGTATCTATGATTTTGTAGCTTTGGGGAGTCCCTACTGAAGCAGATCGCAACCTACAATATATCAATGGTCACTGAGTTTCTTGTTATTGTTGAGTTGTTTCAGTTGTGTCTGACTCTTTGTGACTCCCTTTGGGGTTTTCTTGGCAAGGACATTGGAGTGCTCGTTTTACACATACAGGCATAAGAGACTTGCCCAAGGTCACGTAGCTAGTAAATGTCTGAGGCCACGTCTGGACTCATAAAGAAGAGTCTTCCTGACTCCAAGCCCAGAGCCAACCTGGTGATGATGAGCCATTTCAATGTTAGCTAGACTAGTACTTAGGCAAGAAAAGCACAATTTCTCCCCAGGCTGAATGCAAGCTTCACAGGCTAGTTAGATGTGACAAAGCTTGTATTCCAGGGTCACCTCTACTTCACAATGAAGCAATAGAGGCAGTTTTGAATGGAAAAGGTCATTTTAAAATAGATTACATTTCCTTAAGGTTTTCAACCTGCTTTGCTTCCAACAGTTCTTTGAGATAGATAGTAATTATTGCTACAGTTATCATCACTAGTTTACAAATTAGGAAACTAAAACCCAAAGAGGGCAATTACCTGACCCAAGACCACACTGCTAATAATAAACAGAACCAAGGTTAAAATCTAGTCTCTTACTCTAAGAGTAAGCACACTCTGGTGTGCTTTAAACTATGCTATCTCTCAAGAGATACAGTAGATATTACAATTCTCCCTTTAAAAACATGGAAACTGGGAGACAAAGAAGGACAGTAACTTACCTAAGGTAAATAATTTAAGTGGTTAATTGGCTTGCCCAAGGGAGTAAAGAGAGGATGAAGATTTGAACCGACATCCTCTGATTCCAAGTAAAGTAGTGCTAGTCAGAACTGAAGCTCAGGTTTCCTAATCACTATTCAATGGATCTCGCCCATGTTGATCTATGTGTTCTCAACCCAAACATTCAGCTTTTCTATCTCCATTAGAAATTGGCTTCATAACAAATTTTATGTTTTTTAAACTAAATAATAAGTTAAATTTATTACTTAGGAACCTTAACCCTAAAACTAATTGTTGGCTTGGTAGTGGTCTTTTTTTTTCCTAATACATTTGATGGATGTAACAAAAAAGTCAAATAAATCTGTACATTAAAACTAGACATATAAATGCATAGATAATATACTCAGTAATTGTCTGATCACTGATAGGTAGTAGGTGATTGACAGACACAAGATTTTGCCACCCTTTTCTTAGGATACTTCAGGATCTAATTGAGTGGAACAATGTCCACAGCAATGGAAAGGTAATTGACAAATATATGAATAATAGCTTTGTTTATGCTTCTAGTCCCAAAGCTAATTATTTAAATAAGACTTACAGATTGATTAGGAGTATCAGCATATGGGTTCCTGGCATGAAATACAAATTTCTTAAAACTAAAACATGCATGTCAAATTCAAAAGCATTTTTTAAAAATAGTCATTTATAACTGAAATCAAATCAGAATCTCTTCATTAAATAAATACTTTTCTTTGAAATCTGAGCATTGTCCAGGACTGGCCTTAACAGAACCACCTTTCCTTCAGAGACTGAAGAGACTAATCAACCAATAGAAGAGATTATGTAAGCTTGACTACCTCAAAGAGTCCTGGTTCAAAAAGGCTGAACTTGCAACTGGCTGAATACAAAACACTGTAAGCTTCTTGCAACTACTCCAGACCCCTCTCCTGACCTGCGGTTGGTTTAGTTAGCTATTTTGTTTGTGTATTTGGTTTATCCTGTCCTTCTGATTTACTCCTTGGGCCCATAAACCTTGATTTTCATCTCTGCTCCTGGATCCCACTGTTACCTGGCTCTCCAACTTGTCCTTTTGCCTCTGTCCCTTTCTGACCCTGGTTTGATTGATTCATTGCCAATCTCTTTATTAAAAACAAACTGTGCCCCCCCCTAACTTGCCACCAGTTGGCTGTTACTTATGGAACCAAGGCTTAAGAAACAGTGTACTGCAATATATTAGCAGGTATCTTGAATGACTCCCAGGTACCTTCAAATGCCCAGTCTGTTCCTGATCCATCCCCCATCCCAGGATGTCCAGGCTGCACAGGACCTGCAAAAACTGAAAAACAATAAAGAATTTGCTAACTGTACTTCAGGACTTCAGTTTTGACGGGCTATTTAAATATGTTACTTTTATTATTCTTTAGCTATGATACACTTGTATGTAATACACCCCTAGGAGTAGTACAAAATTAAGTTTAGAAACTTTCCAGTGATCTTTTGTCAGAAAATGTACATTTCCTATTCACAAAATTAACATTTTACCAATGAATTCTGGACTTGGAATCAGAGGATGTCGGTTCAAATCTTCATCCTCTCTTTACTCCCTCGGCAAGCCAATTAACCACTTAAAACCTTAATTTTTTAAACCTAAAATGTGGAGTAGATCAGATTATATGGCCTCTAAAATCTTTTCCAGTTCTGAATCATCTTATGATATTTTCATTTATCCCTCAATACAGGAGATATCTGAGTCATTTATGTAGTATACATGTCTATGATGTGTGCATAGATGTATTTTTGTAAAGACACTGGTGTAAGAGATTTTATGACCTAGATCAAACCCTGCCTCTGACATATGTCAGCTCTGTGAACCTCAGCAAGTCACTTAACACTTCAATTCTTTTAAACTATAAATTACGGACAAGTTAACAATTCATACCTATGAAGAAAGTTTCAACAGGAATTTCCAATACAGATAAATCATGTCTATACAACAAACATGTATACACATGCCTTTGTATGTGTGTATATGTAATATATGTCTATACATAATATATTTATTTATATAAAATATCATAAATGTGCTATGGCCTATAAACAGAGATTGGACAATCACAGAATATCTGTCAATGAGGCAAAAGGCCCTATTTAAATGCAGAAAAAGATTTGGAACAAAGCATGGTAATAGTGGAAAGAATGTCAATTTTGGTGTTAGGCCCTGGATCCATATCCCATCTGATGCTTCTAAACTGTGTGAACTTGGGTAAGTCACTAGGCCTCCTTAGGCCTTGATTTTTTAATCTGTAAAATAAGGGGGTTGAACTAGACATCTTCTGAACGTCCCTTCCAAAGCTAACTCTACAAAAGCCATGATCTGAATTTGAACTTTCATTCCATCATTTTATTACCTATGTGACCTCAGTCAAATTATTTAATCTCTCTGAGGTTCATTTTACTTTTCCCTAACTGAGGGGCTAGATGATCCATAGAGTCTCTTCCAACTATAATACCATGATACTAGTCAGTCAGTCAATCAACATTAATTGTCAGGCCCTGCACAAAATAGAGATACCAAGAAAAGTGAAAAGACTATCCCCACTCTTGAGGAGCACACATTCCAATGAGGGAAACAATATGCCAACAAAGTGTATAGAGCGTTCTGATCTAATATCATTCAAAATAATCAGTCTTGTTGATTCTCATTACATTTGAGTAGGATGAGCAAGCCACTACCCTTGTAACAGTTAGTCCTGCTTTCCTCTGCCTTCCTAACATAGCCAAACCTGAACTGTCCTAGATACCTCCTAAGGGGCTTTAGTTTATTGCTAATGATGCTTATTATTCCAGGTACTGATCACCTTTGAAATACCAACAGATCCCCAAAGAGTATGTTGACTTTCCAGTTAGTTTTAAATAGCCTCTAATGAGCTTCTGCATCTCAGCAAGACTATTTACACATCGTTGTCCAGATCTACAAAAAGACCGCTTTCTGCATTTGGGCCATACATGCTCAGGCATAAATGCAATTACGATAGGCATAATGTGTTCCTATTCTGAAATTTCATTCCAGCATGGAGATGACCCTGGGTTCATGAGGGCTTTGCCAGTAGAATGCAAGTTCTGTCAGGTTTTACCAAGCTTAGAGGATGGATAGATAGATAGATAGATAGATGGATAGATAGACAGACAGATAGATGATAAACAGACAGACAGATAGATAGATAGATAGATAGATAGATAGATAGATAGATAGATAGATAGATAAATAGACAGAGATAGAGATATCTGTCAGGTACCAACCTGAATTCAGAAAGACTCATAGCCAGAAGGCTGGCCACTGGGTTATTGTTATTAGTTGAAGAAACTTAGAAAAAGTTTCCTGAGGCACTGAATGTGATCAGAATTGAGGTAAGGAATACCCATACTAATCAAATCACAGATCTCTAAAACATTAGAATTGTGTGCGTTTATCCTTTTGTACTCATGTGCATTTATTTGTTAGTAATACTTGTGCTTGGCATGTTTACTTTGGGGGTGGTTTATACTACCTTAATTAACATTTGTGCTTTAGTGCGTAACTTTTCACTCACAGTGGGACAAAGCAGCTGGCTAGAGTAGGAGCATAAATCAACAGGGATTTATGGAGTGCCTACTCTGTTCAAGGCACTGTGTTCTGTTTATTTGGTTATCATCGAGGTTTGACTACACAGGAGGATAGAGCATTTCCTTAGTGGCTTGTGGGCAGGGAGAATAGAATGAGGGGGATGTCATTCTTCTGGTTTGAATCCACTCTATTCCCTGCACTCTGCCTGGCAGTCATTTCCACATGCTGGGAATGCTAGCAGCAGCAGGGAGCTGTCCACAGCTGAAGCTCCTTCACAAATTTTGGCATTAGTTTGGTACACCAGGGCTCAAAATCGGAGTTTAGTGAGGTGAAGTGGAAACATACCTCTCCATTTAAGTTCAAACCTGTTTGAAAAATTAATAATGTCCCTTTTGCCAGTCAGCTTTGCCCAGAGGGCCACGCTGCTAAAATGTACTTCTGGATCTCCAACATGCACCTTTCATATAGCCCCTCTTTGCTTATAGAATTGTTTATAGTACAGCTCATAAGCTTCAGAGCAAGACTAGACCTCAGAGATCTCACTGATTTTATAAAATAAAATATAAAAGAGGAGGATTCACAAAATTAGTTGACTTGCCCAAAGTCACATAAGTAGTAAGTAGCAGAATTGGAATGTGAATCTAGGTCTTTTAACTTCAAATGCAATGTTCATTTCACAACAGGCTGCCTCATATTAGCTGCTCTCAAAACTGACCCTTTGGCTACAGATAACTCATCCCTTGCTTCTGACTCCTTAATCACAAAGATAATAAAGCCATAATACTGCTCCCCAGTTCTGTCAAGTTATCCCGACTGTATTTTAGTCTGAGCCATAGAAGGTTCTCACTATAGTCCCGGTTTGGCCTGTAACAGACCCCAGCATTGGATGAGATCAATGACCTCTGAATAGCAGAAATAACTCACTAGAGAACCTTTTGTTTCATTGACCCTTTCTCTGAGGCAAAAGGAAGGAAAGTGGGAAGACATACATGGAAAGGAAGAAGAAAGAACGGGCAGTCTCTTCTTTCCCCATCTCCCACTCACCTTCACATCAAAGGATGCCGAAGACCTTGAACTCTAAACTTCTTTTTTCCAAATGAGTCAGGAACAATGAAACCAATTACCTACAATCTTTGCTTTCAGATTTGGCATTTTAGGATTCTGCCTACCTTTTCTGTGGAGACTGTCCAACCCCAATTATTGCCTGGCTTACTGTATAGCTTTCTAGGATTATATCGCTAATATATCACTAGAGATGAGTATTAGAGTCTACAAAGCATGAACTGATGACAGATTCCCAAATTTTACACATGAAAAGGGAAATTTGGTACTCTTGAACTCACAGCATGATGACTTTGGGCAATAAACCTTGCTTCTATTTTCCCTGGCCATAGGCCAATGAGAAATAACACAAGATTTATGGATGTTGTACAAAATTTATGATCCTGAAGTTGAACCACTTTCAAATGATCTGAAAAGCAGAAGAAATTTTGGCTTCTACATTTGCCCTAGGATTCAATGACTTCATTGCTTTTCTGATAATCATACTTTTAGGAGAGCAGTCTGCTTACCATGGCAGTTCATACTCTTAGAGATGGTAGCAAGGGCATAGTGAAATCCACAGAAAGGCTAGTCAGTGATGTAAAATTTATTGTAAGTATATGATTGATTTAAAACATGTATATTGCCCTAAGGTCCCTGGGTTCCTGCAACAAAATAAAAAATTACAAGAATTAGATTAAATCCATTAATTAGTTAAATGAATTAGATCTGCAATCCTTGGCTAATTTGGGAGCAGAATTGAAAGGAGCCTCTACAGTTGGCACTTGGCGCTCTTCTCTAATAAATTATATTCTCTTTACTGGAGCATTGTGTACTCCACCCTCTCTTAAGTGGTTTCAGTTGTTAATATATAGCTCTGTGATACTATAAAGTCATTTAGCCTTAGACAACAGTGAAATAGAATTCCAATTGAAAACACCTTACATCTTAGCAAAATACACCATAAAAGCCTATATAAACCTCAGGGTGGACTTAGGTCTCTGCTGGGGAGACAGCCAATATTTTAGAAATTGCAAGACCAATTTTCTCTAGCTTCCCCAATTGTGATTTCGTTTGTCTGAAAAATGCAGAAAGAAAGTATCATTAACTGCCAAATGATCTCTGGTGACAGGGAGAGTGAATGTGTTGGCCAATACAAAAAAAAAAATAAAATAAAATAATGCCCTCCCAGGGCAATGCCAAAATACAAGGAGGACAAAAGAAGAGAAGAGGCTTTCTTTGCCAACAGAATTAATGTCTTTGGCTTTTTTTTTTTCCTCTCTCGATAAGCACATCTAGAAGCAACTCAAGATATTTAATAGCAATCTTTCCCCATTCCCATCAGTGAACATCCATATATATAAACTAAGACCCTGAAGAGATCAAAGAAAGAGGAAAAGTGTCCATAAATATAAAAATCTTCATGGCAGCTTTGTATGGTGACAAAAAAAAATAGGAAACTAGGGGAGTTGAGAACAATAGGGGAAGTTCTGAACAAATTATGGCAAATGAATGTGATATAAAATTATTGCATGTGAGAAGTTATGAAAGATCCAGTTTCAGAGAAACACTGGAAGATTTACATGAATTGGTGCCCAGAAAAGTAAGTAGAACAAAGAGAATAATTCATCCTATAAAGTCAGAGCCAAAACCACCTCACCTAATCTAGCTTGATACTCTAACTAGGTGAAAACACAATTTGATCAATCAAAAGATCTTAGACTAAGTGCAAAAAGTCTTTGAAAGCCATGTGATGAAGTGAAATGACCCCAGATAAAAGATCTATTCATTTTACTCTCTGAGTTCTATATAAAAGTATCAGGCTAGTTAGAATAGTAGAGTGAGTCATTTTCTGACATAATAAAGAGGAAGAATCAGCTGGGGGGTGAGGGGAGGATAGCTCTTGGTTTTAGCTAGTTAGCACCCCTCCCCTTTGACCAGAAGAAGACCCTACCAGTTTCAGGAGGTCAGGAGAATGACAAACCTCCCATCTCACCAGCAGAATCCTAGCATTATACTCCCAAAATATCAACAGGTTCCATCTTCCCACTGGTGTTTTAAACTAAAGTACAAGATCATCTGGTAACCATCATCATTGGTAGCTAAAAACTGCTGATGGCTAAGGGCCTTAGAAGGAGCTCACCAAATAAACCAAACCCTCACTAGACCTTATCATTAGACAACCCCCCATTAGGAAAAAAGGACTTCCAGTAACCAGGAAATATGGGCTTACCCCTTTGTCGCATGTGCTCTCCAACCTTAAACACACTTTCTTCTGTATTCTCTATATATGTACTTGTGGGAAAGTGTCACAGATGTTTGGGAAAATGTTTTGTATGATAATTCATATTGCACTACCTTAGTCAATAACTCCTTCTGAAAGCTGCTTGAGGCTAGCTAGCTAAATTATTTTCAGCTGATAATCTTGGGGAGGGGGAGAAGCCCAACAATAGGGGCTTGAGCCAAAGGCATTAAAGAAACATTCCCTGATCCCTCAGGGTTATCTCTAGAACTCATCAGTGGAAATGGGAGTTGGGATAAGAATCCGTGGAGCTTATATAAACTATAATACAATAACAACATTGTAAGGATAACTTAGAAAGACTTAAGAACTTTGATCAATGAAGTGACCTCGCATGATTCCAGTGAAGAAACATGTTTCCTACCTCCCAATAGAGAGGTGATGGATTCAAGATGGAGAATGGTAAATATATGTATTTTGAACATGGCAAATGCGTAAATTTGTTTTGCTTGAATATAAAGTTTATCTCAATGGTTTTGGTTTTCTTTCTTTTTCAAAGATAAGTAAAGAAAATGAATTTTTGTTCATTGAAATATATTTTAATAAAGTTGCATAGAAAAGAAACAGAAATTTAACAAAATTGCTGTTAAAAATACCAGATATTCAAATGACTGGAGAAATGACAATTTTACCTAGACAAATTTACAAATTCAATGCCCTCCCAATTAAATTACAAAAAAATCATTTTACCGAATTAGAAATAATAAAAGCCTTAAGATTCTAGGATAAGAATTCATTATTTAGTTCAACAAATGTTTAAGAAACTTGAAAGCAGTATGGCAAAAATTGGGCATAGATTACTATCTTATACCATTTACCAAGATAAGGTCAAAATTAATACATGACCTAGATACAAAAAGAGATATTACAAGAAAATCTGAAGAACATGGAGCATAATAATTACTAGATTTATGGATACATGAACAATTTATGAACAAGAGATAGACAGCAGAGTGAGGTGTAAAATGGATAACTTCAATTTTAAAATTTGTAAAAATAAAATAAATGTTGCCAAGATCAGAAGGAAAGGGTAAAATTGGGGGGCGAGGAATTTATAGACAGTTTCTCAGATAAAGGTTTTATATCTCAAATATATAAGGAATTTTTAAATCTCTGTGAATACGAGTCATTCCCCAATTAGTAAATGATCAAAGGATAAGAACAGCCAGTTTTTAGATAAAGAAATCAAAACAATTTATAGTCACATGAAAAAATGTTCTAAATCATTATTGATTAGAGAAATGCAAATTAAAGCAGCCTTGATATATCATTTTACACCTACCAGAGTGGCTAAAATGATTGAAGGGGAAAGCAAAAAATGTTGGAGGGGATATGGAAAAATTGGGATGCCAGTTCATTGTTGGTAGAATTATGAACTGATCAAACCACTTTGGAGAGCAATCTGGAATTATGCCCAAAGAGTTATAAAACTGATCATACCCTTTGATCCAGCAATACCACTACTAGGTCTATTTCCAAAGAGGACTAGGGATAAAGGAAAAGAACCAATATGTTTTAAAATATTCACAGCAGCTCTCTTTGATGACAAAGAACTGGAAATTATGGGGATGCCTGACAACTGGGGGGATTTCTGAGCAAGTTGTGGTATATTATGGTGATAGAACACTATTGTGCTACAAGAAATGATGAGCTAATGATCTTAGAAAAACATGGATTGCACAAAACAATGAAGGGTGAAATGAGCAAAACCAAGAGAACACTTCATACAGCAACACTATTGTTTTAAGAACAAATTTGGGTGAATAAGTCATTTTGACTAATATACTCAAATTAATTATAGAGAAGACACTATCTGCATCCACATCAAACACTGATAAATAAAAGTATGTATAGAATGATTATACATATATATATATGTATGTGTGTGTGTGTGTTTACATACACATACACACACACACACATTTGTAGCCATCTCTAGGGTAAAGGGTTAGGCAGGGAAGGTAAAAAAAAGAAAAAAATTTACATGATAATTTTTTATATATTTAAAAGGAATAGCAAGATGTACATAATAGATTTGCAGTTTCATGTGCAATCATTAAGTTATACTATGTTATGAAAATGCTTGTTTTATTCCATAAATTAAAAAGAAATTCAGGAAAAAACAATCAATTTACTGAATCATTCAAAGAATGGGAGTACACAAAAATAATTTCTATTTTTCTCTGTGTTTGCTATTTTGTGTCTGGAGAACAGAGACAGAAGGAGAAATATTTCTAGAGAGATGCCATGGAAGGACAGAAAATTATCTCATTCTCTGTATATGCATTTTATAGTTTTCTATTCAACAGCCTCAGTAGACACTCAGGTTACAATCTCAGCCTTCAACACATGGTAACTTAATGTGTGAATCAGAAAACCTGAGCCATAAAATCCTCTTAATTCCTTTATAAATCTATCATTTCATTGCTGTGGGCATGCCATTCAACATAGATTACCACCCCTCCAAGCCTTTGTACAAAGTCTTTGTGATTTGGAAAAGGATAAGAATTAACTCATGTTTTCAGTGAGGAAACTCCCTCTACAAGTTATAGTTTCCTAAATCAGTGAATGGTCAAGTGTTTTACCCAAGATTACATAGGCAATGTGTGTCAAAGATGAGACTTGAACCCAGGGCTTCCTGGCTCTGAGGTCAGCTCTCCATCCATTTACGGAACAATGCCTTTCTTGTGAGCTGCTACAACCAAAAATGAATTAATCCTGACTCTAGCTTAGGGCATGATAAATATCTCTGAATTTATAGAGGTTAGTTCTGGGACAACAGACATCCAACCTCCCTCTGGGCCTATGTTTGAGGCCATTTCAGCTTGACGAGAATTGCCAAGGCTTGTACAGCTCTGGCATAATTGTTGAAACACAGGGGCACCTCTACACTATCATGGAATCATAATAGTATTTTCTAGCTCCACAAGTCCTTTATCTATGAGGCTCTAAGTGTTTTATAAACAATAAATTAGCTACTTAATCAATTCTAAAAACTTAATGAGGAAAGGGATCCTTAACTCATTTTTTAAAATGGCAGTAGGCAGATGGGACTGGAGAAGATTCTGGGGTACACTATTAATACACACAGAAGATGGACATCTATTCTACTTCTGACTGTTCCTTGTCAAATGACGGCATGGAATCCACAGATGTCGAGCTTCTCTGATCACCCATTATCTCTGAATTTCATGACCAGGACTCAGCCTAGTCATTATCTTTATGGGTCTTTGTGGAGAAGCTGTAGGAGAGAACTGATTATACTGCATCCTCTTCTTCTGCCATCTTGGCTGGTCTCCTTATCCTCTCTGAAAAAAAAAAAAGACAACAACAACAACAAACCAGAATTTGGAATGGGAAAAGAAGATACAATTCCCCTTACCATACTGGAAAACACAAGTTTCTTGATATGGGTACAAAGTTTAGGTAAGACACCTCAAGAGAATCCTCAAAAGCTTATGGTCCAGTAAAGACAGAAGCAGAGATAATTCATAAAGTTTGAGAACCAGCCTATCTCAATCTATGCTGAACAACCAGGGCAATAAAACAAATCAGGGCTCTCAAATACCCACAGACTAATAAAAGTATTTCCCCTTTGCATTTTCTTCCTACTTTCATTGTCAAAAAGAAGCAACAGTATATTAACACTCATGAAAATTTCACCTACTGCCCTGCTGTCATCATAAATCTACTTTGTGGATATTGTCCATAACAAACACAATGGGAAAGAACTACTGACTCTTGTCCCACTGTGAACTTATGTGTCACCCAAGATCTTAGTGTACTCTAGAAGTATGCTTTGGTGCAGCTAGGTTGAAGCAGTGAATAGAATAGTGGACCTAAAATCAGGATGACCTAAGTTCAAATCCAGCCTCACACATACTAGCTGTGTGACCCTGGACAAGTCCCTTAATCCTGATTGTCTCAGTTTCTCATCTGTAAAATGAGTTGGAAAAGGAAATGGCAAAGTACTTCAGTTTCTTTGCCAAGAAAACCTCCAACGGGGTCACAAAGCGTGGGACATGATTGAAACGACTGAGCGACGACAGAAGAGTTGTACTCTAAGGCAGGGAAGGGCAAAGGAGAGTCCCTGATACAAGTCTCCTGACTGCTGCCTCTCTTCTGCCCCACTCTCCCTCCTTCCCTAGGCTGGAAGTTCAGTATATGTCTAGTCTTTCCCAGCTCAGAACTAGAAGAGCACATTAGGACAAAAAGCACTTTTATGCTTTACTATGACCATCAGGACTGCCTTATACCTTAAAATAAATAACCTAAATTTACGTGTTTTCCAAGAATAGCTCTCTGATTGAGATTTTTTCTTGAAAAGCTCTTGCTGTTGGTTTGTAAGTATGGACTGGTATATGGGTAAAGGATTACTACTGGAGACGGTTGAAGAGAAAATTAAACAATAACATCAAAAAGAGAGAGGACTCTAAAGCAGAAAGTGTAAACCTGAAAATAATAATAATAGCATTCATATAGTACTTTATGGATTGCAAAGTGCTAGAAAAATATTATTTGACTTTATATCCTGGGAAATTAGGGTTAAGTGACCTGTTTTATTCCATAAATTCCATAAAAAAAAAAACTAAATCCAACCAAATGAAAGAGAAGAAATTTCTAGATGAACAGAATACTTCAATACTTCAGTAACAACTAGACATGCTCCCCCTATCACAAGCACTCCCAGACTGGTTGATATCATTTTATTTATTTACCTGTAGGCATGCTGCAACTCCACTCAAGCAGAATGCAAGTCCCTTGAAGACAGGAACTATTTTATTTTGCATTAGTATCCTCAGGGCCCAGCTTAGCTCCTTACACATAGTATATACTTAATAATGTTTATTATGTGAAATAGCTGCTGAACTGAATTGAGAAACATTAAAATAATTAAAATGTTATTTAAGAAGGAAAGGAATCTGTCAAGAAGAAAACTCAAGAAAATTCAAAATGATTAATGATTTAGAATAGAAAGTAAAAATGCTAATAAGATACTGGTCATTGAAAGATAATAACAAATAGAGAACACAAAAATACAATTTTAACAAGAAATATTGGAACAAAGTTAAAGACAAAAACATTAGAAGGGCCATTAAGGTTTCTACAACTTAAAGGATCTGATCTTTAAGATTGAACTAGGTGAAAGTTGGCAAAAAAGGAAAGTGAAAAATGTTGAAGGACAAACACATTTGATGGAGCTGTGAATTGATCCAGTCATTCTGGAAAGCAGTTTGGAATTATGCTTGAAAAACTACTTAATTGTGCAGACCTTTTAACTCAGCAATTCCACTCCTATGCCTATGCCACAAAGAGCACAAAGAAAGTAGAGAAGGACTCATATTGTTCAAAAAATTTACATTAGAATTTTTTTTAGTGGCAAATAATTAGATATTAAAGGGCATCCATTAGTGGGGGAATCAATGAATAGATTGTGTTGTATACATGTAATAGAAAATCATCACAATGTAAGAAATGACAAAAGGGTGGTTTCAGATAAACCTGGGAAGACTTACATGAACTGATGCAGCATAAAGTGAGCAGAACCAGGGGAACAATTTATACAATAATAACAAATTAGAAAGACATAAAAACTCTGATCCATACAATGATAAACTAAAATTCCAGAAGACCAGAGACAAAAAAATTTACTGTCCAACTCCTGATAAAAAAGTGATGGACTCAAGACTCAGAATGGGACACATTTTTACAGGGCCAACATGTGGGAATTTGCTTTGCTTGACTATCTATGTTTGTTACAAGGATTGAGGGTAGGTGGCATTTCCAATCAAGAAGTGGGGGAAATAGGTGGCAAGAGAAAATAAAGGCTTGTTAATTAAAATATAAAAGACAAGAAGGGGAAAAAAAGAAAAAAATGAACTAAGTGATACAATCTGTGAGTGCTTGGTGCTCTAAAATATTATGATAACGCAAAGAGTGTGAATACCATATTTCAGGAAATTTTCAATAAAATTTCTTTGAAATTATTGGCTTTAGAGGCAAAAGAGTAACTTGATATAATCACAGTCAGAGAGGAACCCAAATTTAACTCGAGCATAAATGTAATCACCAATCTCCAGGGTTTGTAGCTTAAAACTTCCTATGATTAGACCTATCCAAGATTGGAGAAAACGCCTTGGGATACAATGGGCTCCCCATTATTGGAGAACTCAAGCAAAGGCCAGGTGATTACATGCTCAATGTGTTGTAGGACAAATTCTTATTCACATATACATTGGACTAGATGGCTTCTTAAGTCATAGATTCTATAATTCTGTATGATTTTGGAAAAGTGAATTAAAGAGAGATAAAACCTTTTAAAATAGCATCGAATTCAGAATAAATTTTAGTAAAAATAATATTTTCATATAATGCTTTAAATTTTACAAAGCACTACTGTCTTAAAACAAGTACAGAAAGAATTCTTATTATTGCTATTAATATTATGTCAAATAAAACGTTTTGACTGCCAAGAGGAAACCACTCACTTAAAAAGGAATATCAGTTTGAATAACAAAAGACTACTCCTCAAGAAGGAAAAAGAAAAGAAAATGTTGGAATAAAGTATATCAAAGGAAAAAGGGCTTGAACCCAATGATAGCTTATATAAGTTTGAGAATATTCCTAAATGAAATATGAAAAATATGAACTTTAATAGAATCAGTGACTTCCAAACATTCCTCTTGAGAAAAGCAGTAATGAGCCAGCTGCCAATCTACAAATCTGGGAGAGTGAGTTTTCTTAATGGAACTTAGACATACACATACACACACACACACACACACACACACACACACACACACACACACACGAAGTAAATTGGAAGTGTCATTTTCATTTTGCTGATGAAAAAGCCAAGCCAGAAATCAGTTCATTTCATGGAGATATCACTGGTTAAATCACTCTAGAATATAATTGACAGTTCTATTTTCACAATATCCTAAGTCATTTGAACTCCTTAAATCAGGAGCCCTTACCCTTTTAATAGGGCAATCTACTTTTCATGTTTGCTAAACCTTGAAATGGAGGTATGGAAGGAGCAGCAGAATGAAGCAGGTATTAACAGTACAATTCCAAGAAAGATAAGTTGGAGATGGTTGTCAAGAATATGGCTCTCCATAACTGAAACCTTAAATTATCTCAAATTATCAAAAATGATGGCAGAAGAGTATGACAGATCACAGAGGTACCAGCTTAGGTGTGTCATTATTTTTAAGGGAACTCTAAATCGCTATCAAAATTCTAGCAACTGAAGCTTCTCCCTTACTTTACACAGAATGCACACCTCTCTTCTTCAGGATCTTTTCCAAAGCTCAGGAAAGTTTAATCTGTTTCCAAACGTCTTGATATATTGCCAAAATTCTCACCCATGAAAATAAATTTATCCTAAAGAGTTTCATTTTGGCTTTCATACTGGTCTTCCTCCTGTACTACAGTTCAAAGAACTTTGAAAAACTGCCCCAGTTCCTTATTATTCTTATAAATTTCTGTCATTGGTATATAATTACCTAAATATAGAAACTCATGGGCATACCTCAGCATTTTCACCTCTAGTGCTGTTACTAGGCAAATGTCTTCCATTGAACCAGCTGACATGAAATATATTTTCACTGGATCATTCTGAAGTCTAGCATGCAAAGCAGTTCTATTTAACTAAGTTTAAAATCTCTCATTTAACTAAATAAAACCTAAAATATTTTAAAGCATACCTGAGCTACTCAGTAAGTCCAAAAGAAGACAAATTTATCCTATTAGGTTAAAAAAAAAACCAAACAACTTAGGTGGTAAAGTGTGCAAAAATGCTTTCAAGAAGATCTACGTAAATGAGATAGGACTGGGATCTTGGTATCAGATTCCTCAGAATAAACTTTTTCTATTATAATGAATTTTGGCAATATATCAAAAAATCTATAAATAATAAAAAATTCTGTAAAGCTTTTAGGGACAAGTCTAAAGATTAAAGCACATTCAGTATAAAATATGGAAACAAATGCAAATGTTTAAATAGAAGTAGGGCAATAGTATAAGGTATTAGTCAATGGATCCAGATTCAGATCTTCATTCTGTCACTTATTACCTGAGTAACCTTGTGCAAGTCAGCTCTCCTCTGAGTGCTGGTTTCCCCTCTCCATAAAATGAAGGAGAACACACCACTAGATGATCTCCAAGGTCCCTCCCAATTCTAAGTCTATGGTCTACTGAACTGGCTGTGATCGCTTAGATCATCCCTTGAAAATAACAATAACAGTAATTATAATATTTACTAAGTAGCTGTTCTTTTTTTCTTCATGAAAATGGAATGGAGGCCATTGGTAAAAGCCATAATCAATGGCTATCAAAATTCATAGGTGATGAGAGTTGAGATGAGCAGAGCATGCTGAGATCTAAATGAGCTAAATCTTCAGAGATAGAACATCAAGAGGTGATAGTGCTGTTGTATCCTGTCCTGCTCCATACTAGTATTATACTCTTTATTTTTAGGGACCACATTTTATGAATGACATTGATAAAATACAGTGGATCCAGAAGAAAGAAATTCACACACACACACACACTAATCCATCATGCCATATGAAGATTAGCTAAAATAATTTAGAATGTTTAGTGCGAAAAAGAAACCATTTGGGCATAGAGGAAATGAGAAAAATATTATAAAACTATGGTACTTTAACAAAATTATTAAATATAACACATTTCTATCAAGTACTTACATGAACAGAACATAATTACAGGGTCCCCTAGTCCCATCCCTCATGTCCAGAATTAACTACTTCTGTTCTGATATCTGGGATATTTAAATCCTAAGTCAACATATAATGTCAAACTTGTGGAACCAAGAATGTTTCTGGAGTCACATGAAGAGACAGGACATTTTCATGATATAGAGACACTGCATATGATTCAACTGTTATTATCTAAGGATCATATGAGTGATACTAACAAGGGTAATGACTGCTTCCAACTTCACAAAGATATTTTGGAGATTAAATAATTAATGATTATAAAGTGTTATATGTCATTAAGATTATTATGATCATTAAGTTTTTATGATGGAATGATAAATCTTCATGCTTAATATTCAGTAGGTGGCGTTCTTCCCTTGAAATCTATAATGAGACCCACTCATATCCAAAGGGACATCCCTGACTCCATTTTGCCCCGAGAATTTAATTCAGTAACATCCGTTAGGATTTTCCTGAGAAACCACCTACTGGTCCATAAAAGATTTAGGAAGGGAAAAATATATATTTGCATATGATTTGTGCATTACTTACACATATCTTGGAATACCTAGATAGATGGCATCCTTCAGTGATAAACGTATTCTTTCATTGACAATAGCCTTGTGAACATCTCTACTTGGATTTTAAACCATAAGCTCAAACTAAGCATGTTCAAAATAGATTTTATCATCTTCTCCCATAAAGCCACCTCAAACTTCCAAACTTATTTATGCTGAGGTCACCAGAATTCTTTTTGTCACTCAATTTTATAACTTTGGAATCATTCATTCTCATTCTCTAACTCCCTCACCGTGGCAAAGAAGTAGAAAGTCTTCTTGATTATTTTTTACAATACCTCATACATGTCTATACTCATGCTGCTACAAACATAATTCAATCCCCCATTATCTCTCACCTGAAATAACTCAGTGCAGGGCAAATAGTAGATAGTTAATAAATGCTTATTGATTGAGATAGCATCAAATTATTATGTGCATGAAAAACTTATGAAAACTTCCATGTTTTAATATTTAACAATTTCTGTTCAAATTGGCACTTGGTATGATTGCCTTGAGACTCCATTCTGAAGCTGTCAGTCAAGATTACCAAGCTACCATCTCAAGTGTTGCCTCCTACACAAAGCCTATCAGAAGGAGAAGTTGCCCATGCCCTACTATCCAGGAAGAACTGGGCATATAATTTGTAGATACTTTGCATGTTCTTGTTGATATAAGTTCCTTTAGGGCAGGTAGTATTTGTTACTGCCTTTGTACCAGCAGCACCTAAAGTTGTGCCTGGCAAATACAAGGGAAGTATAAATGAGTGGGTGAATGAATATAGCCTTATAATTGGTTTCCTTGCTTCTGACCTCTTCCCATCTCCAATCCATCCTTGACTTAGGGACTCAAGTATTCTTCCAGAGGCACAGATCTTACTGTGTCACTGGCCTACTCAAAAGCTAGTAGCTCTCTATTGCCTTAAGGCTAAAATATGTATGCCTCAGCCCTGAAATCAATAACCTCTGACCTACTTTTGCAGCCTAATTTCACATTCCTTTTCTTCACACATTCTAGGTAATAGTAATAACACCTCCTCAGTCATGTTTTAAGGCTCATAAAGAAGCACTTCACATGTATTATCTTATTGGATCTTTCCAGCAACCCTGTGACTTGGGTGCTATTATCAACCCCATTTTACGGATAAAGAAACTGAGCCTGAGAGCAGTTAACTGACCTGCCCAGGATCACAAGCTTGTAGACATTTATAGAAGGATTTGAACTCATATTTTCCTGTCTCCAAGTCTAGTGTTCCATCCACAATAGCCATATTGTAATAAAAGGTAAGGAACCAGCTGTTTCCCACATTTGGCAGTCCCTCTCTCACTTAGTGCATTCACACTAGCTCTTCTCCATGTCTCCTCAGCATCATCTCTCAGAATTCATATCTTCCTTCAGGTGTCCCCTCATCCATTAAGCCTTCCCTGATTCCACTCCCTATTGTTCTACTTCTCTGCTTCCCTAAATTATATCCATATTTGTATATATGTTTGTTATCCTATCCTATCCCCGCAAGGAGAAGATAAGCACCTAATAGGCAGAAAGTATATCATTTTCACCTTTATGCTTCTAGCATTTTTACTTTATTTATTAATTTACATTGTTATTGTTATTATACAATTATTATTACATATTAATTTACGTAATTATTTTAAAACCCCATCGCATTGAAGGTACAACCCAATAAATAGCTATAAACAAAAATGGCCATGAAGTTCTAGACACCAATTAAAAGCAAAAAACATTGACCTGCCTTTCCACAAAGTCCTGAGTATGTTTCCACCTGTAATACCACTTACTTCCAATGGTAACTTCAGGAAGTTTAGTCCAGGGATGGGGAACCTGCAGCCTCGAGGTCACATGTCACCCTCTAGGTCCTTGGGTGTGACCTTTTGACTGAGTCCAAGTTTTACAAAACAAATTATTTTATTAAGGGGATTTGTTCCATGAAGTTTGAATTCAGTCAAAGGGCTTTGAGGACCTAGAGGGCCACATGTGGCCTCAAGGTCACAGGTTCCCCATCCCTGGTTTAATCTGACCACTCCACCAGATCACAATCCATCTAATAGTACTATCTATCACATAGCCTAGAACTTTCATCATATACACAAGAATGGAATGAGATTTGTCAGTTTCACCTCTCAAGTTCTGTGACTGGGAGATGCTAGTTTTGCTAAGATATCTAAGTGGAACTACATCCATGACATTCCCTTGATCCACTGGCCTAATAACCCTGTCAGAAAAGGAAATGAGATTAGTTTGGCATGACTTCTTCTTGATGGAGTCATTCAGACTCTTTGTGATCACCACTTCCTTTCTGGGATATTCATTAACGACCCCTTTCATAATATATGCTAGTATTTTACCAATAACTGAAACGAAGTTCATTGGCCTATGGTTTGCTAATTACATTCTTCCCTTTTCTGAAAACAGAGAAAGTATTTGCCATTTCTCCAGGCTTATAATACCTCTCCTATTGCCTGCCCATGATCTTTCAAAGATCACCAAGGGCAATCACAATAGCTTATTCTTTCAAAAGTCTTCAGAAGGGATTCAGTTCATCTATGCTTAGTGACTTGGAACTCATCAAAGGAAGTTAGGTGTGATTTTACCTTTATTTAGTATTTTTACTCTGCCCTTTACAACCCAAACATTATTCTTCTTTGCAAAGAAAACAGAAATTAAATAGGGAAAAGGCAGAACTGTTCAACCCATATCATCCATTATTCAATTCAACAAATTATTAAAGACTACTATATACAAGGCACTAGGGATCCAAAGGCAAGGCAAGAAGGTACGAAGACAAAAATGAATCAGTCCCTTGACATAAAGGAACATGCTGGAAAGTAGGGGTTGAGGGGAAGCAATATTTATACAGATAAGTAAACTCAAAATATTCCAAAATATTTTGAATGGAAGAGATTCTGCCCTATATGTCCCTAGATGCAGTCCTGTTCCCTCTTTAGTCCTTTTGTCTTACAGTTTCTTCAATGTATCTTTTTTACTGCTATTAACATTCCTCACCAACATTAGCTCATTCTGAGGCAGTTCTACTCCAAAGCAACCATGTCAGGGTTTTGGTTTTTTGTTTGTTTGTTTTTCTTTTGCATTTACCTTCCATTACCTGCCTTGGCTTCCATATTTTGTATATACGTCTTTTAAATCTAAGTCCTCTTTTTCTCCTCATTGTAATTGTTCCTCTTTGTGTCTTTGGATTTTTTTTCTTGGGTCATCCCATCCCTTCTGTACTGACTTCCTACACAAATTTTTAGTCCTTGGCATTCTACCAGTCCTTTCGCTGAATTATTTGAAATATGACTTCCTCCAACCTACAGTGCACATCAAACAGCTCCCCAATTTTCTCCATTATCTATCACAAATTCCACCAAAACTTCCCCTCATTTCTACTTCAAAGATTCCAGGTAAAAATAATCAGTGTTGGAAGCATTGTGGAAAGATAGGTACAATAATGTATTGTTAGCTAAGCTGTGAATTAGTATAACCATTCTGAATGGCAATTTGAAATTACGAAAATGAAGTGGCTAAAACGTCCATGCCCTGAAGATTCTGCTAATAGGCATATACCCCAAGGAAGTCATTGACAAAAAAGAAAGATTCCATATACACCAAAATATTTATAGAAGCATTTTATGTGGTACCATAGAATTTGTTTGGATTTACTAGGTATATTTATTACAAGAGTTTTGTGTTTCTTCTTTTTAATTGGGGAGGCAAAAAAATACTAATTAAGTGAAAATAAAGCAAATTTTATGTGTGTAAAAAAGTGTTTATTAGTTAAGGTCCTTTGTAGATTCTTTTAGTATTCTTTTGATAGCAACTGACTTAGTTAAACTTCTCTGCAATGGATGCATACCCTATGAAGACAAGATGGAAGACTTCTACATTGTTAAGGTCAAGTTGACAGATATGGACCTCAATCCCTTTCAGCAGGGGTACCATCCACAACTACTTGTTTTCCTCCTCTGATCCTTACTGGAGGATCTCTCACTCTAAAACACTAAGGAGATCCACATTCCTTGGAAGATCCTGCTCCCTTTTGTTTGGAAAGAACCTCATATCTTTTATCTCCATGAATTCAGTGGTCCTTCTTTAATTTCTTCTCTGTCATTCTTTTCCCCTCTAACCTCCTAACAGATCATGTTTCCCTCTTCTTCCTCCTATTTTTTTTTCCAAAGAAGCAGAAATTCTTTACCAATTCCCTTTTACTGATCTCTTCTATTTCCACATGCTACAACTATTATCTCTTTGTGGCTGGCTCTTAAATATATACCTTTAAACCTTCGTATCTATTACTTATGCCCCAGATTCACATCTTCAACAGCCTACTGGGTATCTCTCCGTGGATGTCTAGTTAAACTGAAAACCTGTTCTTATTCCCCTTCATTTCCATCCTCCTGTTAATAGTACCACCATCACCTTCATCCATTCTTACTACCATTAAGTTATCTTTGACTCTTCCTTCTTCCTCTCCTTCACATCTAATCAAGTCCTTGCTCAGTCTATCATCTCAGTATCTCTTGAATGTCCCTTCCTTTCTATTTTCACCACTACTACCTTAGTACAAGTCTTTATGCCCTTTCAAAGGACTAGAGAAATAGCCTCCTAGCTGTTCTCTCTCACTTCCAAACCAATTTATTCAATCAGCAAGTATTTATAAAATACCTACTATGTGTTAGGCACCTGGGGAGACAAAAGTAGAATTCAAAAAGATCCCTGCTTCCAAGGAGCCACACATCCATTCATTCGAATACATCTATTATGAGAAAGGCACACTCCTAGGTTCTGGGAAAACAAAGACAAACATGAAACAGTTCTGGCACATAAGTTTAGATTCTACTATATCAGAGGTGAGTGGATAACATATACATAGATACATAAACACAAAGACCTACAGAGCAAATGCAAACTTTTTTGACATATAGGGGAGGGGGACAAATAACTGGGAGGAGATTAAAGAAAGGCTTCTGGCAGAAGGCAGCCCTTGAGCTGAACCTTAAAGGAAACTAGAAATTCTAAGAGGGGGAAGCAACAATGTAGTACATTCTAGACATGAGGGAGAAGACATAGAAGGGGTAAGGTGAGATGGAAGCAGGGTAACAAGAAAGTGGCCACTTTAACTGGAATGCAGAATATAAAATAGGAAATAAGGTGAAATAATTCCACAAAAGTAGACTGGAGCCAGACTGTTAAGGGCTTTAAATGCAAAAAAGAGTCTGTACTTTATCCAAGAGGCAACAGAGAGCTACATTGCTGCCAGGTTAATCTTTCTAATTGACCAGAGAAGCAGGACATCTTTAAACTAACATATTAAATTTATTACATACTTTTGTAAAACCCAAGCTGTTCACAATAGAGATTTGCATTTTCACATATAATCCTCTTTTTCTGTTCTATTCTGCATAAGAAAATGTTCTTTTTTTCAGTGCATGTTAAATTCAGAATTTTTAAAAAATTTAAATTTTAATTCATAATTTTATTACATCACTTCTCTGTTTGAAAACCTTTAATGGTTCTCCTTGTCTACTAAATAAAGTCCAAATCGTTTTGAACTAGCATTCAAAACCCTCTAACATGCATTTTCAGCTTTATCTCACACCACTAAAACCTTTCAGGTATCTTAAGCTCCAGCCAAATTAGATTACTTACCACTCCTCAATACATACTATACTTTCCTTGCCTCAGTATTTTTGCTCACAGCATTACTTATTCTTTTAATACATTCTCTTCCTCACCCTTGTCTTGTACTTCTGACCCAGTTCAGCTCCTGACTTTCTGGACTTTTCAACTTCCATCCCGGCTGCCTTCTCACGCTAGAGATGCCTCCATTCCTTTCACCTCCCCTAACTTGAGATTCTTCCTAAAACCTCCATTGGAGGAAGTACTCACACCTGGCATGCTCACTGCTAACCTTGCTCAAATGGCTTCTTTGAAAACAGGGCCTAGCTTTCTTTTTGCCTTTATTTCTATTCATAAGACTTAGCACAATGCCTGGCACATAATAAGGGCTTAATAAAAGCTTCATCTATCTATCACTTATCTATCTTATCTTTATCTATCTATCTATCGACCTACTAAATATCCATTCATCTGTTCCCATATCTTCTGGTTGAAATTCTGTCCATTCTTAAATGCCTAATTCCAATACTGCCTTTTCAACTCCAAAATGATTTTTCATTCTTCTGAATTATCCCAGTATTTTCTTTATTTTTGACTGTTGCACCTATCATACTCTATTTTGTAATAATATAAGCACCTTGAGAAACAACTATCTCATTTTTGCCTCTGTATTCCAAGTGCCTATCATGTCTGGCACTTAATAAATATCCATCAAATTGAATTGAATTATACTTATGCATTGGTTCTTCCTTGTATCCTATTATATAATGCCTTATACTTACTAGGTATGCAATAAATATTTAATGAATGAATGAAAATTACCAAATATAGGAATAGGGTAAGAATGAACTTACCTATTCACCAATATCCACAATATACCCTAAAAGATTGTACAGAAGAAAAAAACACAAATAGATTCCAGAAAAGGTTTAAATACATTGAAACAAATGGATAATAGGTTATTAATCTGAGGATAAGTTGCCAACCTTTGGGGTTTAATATTACTGAGAATAATCTTGTAATGCTTATGTTTTCAAAAAAATTGTCATCCTTCCTATGACTCTAAGCAATAAAGTTATCTCTGCACATATGTGTTCCTTAGAATGAAATAATGTACCATCTAAGTGAACTAAGGTAACTACAGTATTATTTTTGAAACTGAATAGTAACCAAATTGTGACAACTATTTAACTCTCCCCAGATGCCATTATGATGGTTTATATTGCTATGATGTATGACAGTGTTTTCCTAAGAGATATCTGATACTACCATGGTTTTTTTTTTTAATACAGTTCCTCAAAATGAGGTCAAGTTGACCATAAACAGTCGTCAAACTAGTGTCTGACAAAGCATTTGGGAAAGTTCTGAAGAGGATAAATTTTCACTGGACTGGATAAGCCTGAAAGGTCTTTTTGTCTCTTAATTGTAGGATCCTATGACAAAAGCCTGAATTAATCTACCTATGCTTTTTAGGCACATTTCTAAACCACACAAAGTTTGTTTATACTCCCAGTAGTGATAACAGGTCCTAAGGGTAAAAATGAAGGGGGAGAAGCCAAGCAGTGGTATCACTAATCCTAAGCCTTTTCTTGATTCTTCTTCTTTCAAAAAAAAAAAAATATATATATATATATATAAGTTCATTACTGGAAAAGGTGTTAGGAGTATAAAAGCACTACTGTGTCTTAATATTTGGTGCTCATTCCCTACATAATCTGCTGCCCTATCCCTTAGTACCTTCTGAATATTATGAGAATGGATCAAGGAAAGCCAGCCTCACAATGTGTTAAATAGATGGCCAACATGAACATGGTGAGATTTGATAGACATCCAACAATATTATCCTCTCACTAGCTTGCTAGGGGAGTTGAAATTCCTCTATTAATCACTGCTACTCTATGATGAAGTCTAAAAGATCCCAATAAATTAATAAACTTTATTAAGCGCTTAGTATGTGCCATGAATTAGGCTAGGTACTGGAAATACAAAGATAAAACTGAAACAGTTCCTGTCTTCAAGGAACTTACATTCTAGTATGGTAGGCACAATGTGTCTATGTGGGCCTCCAGGGCTACTTCACAACCCCTTCCCCCGCTTCTAGCAGATCAGTCCCCCACAGTGCAGCTGACTATTTCTCCTAAATGAGGTTATTACCTAAACAGCTTGGGTCTCCCCCTCAATCGAGATTATTTGTTGCTCACGAGTCCCCACTGATTCTCTAGTTCCCATTGATTACCTAATTGATATCAATTAGCCCCACAGTTAACTAACACTAACTAAATGTTATTTGGGGATATTTACTAAGGTGCTATAATAAGAACAATTGGTATAAAATCTTCCCCCTAAAAGTCTGGGATATGCTCTCGCACCAAGTATATATAGAATCCAGGAGGAAATAGAATCAAGGCTAGGGAACACGTGTGCCCAGTAGCACAGTTCCTGGTTGGATGGAAGTCCTTTTCTACCTTCCTGGCAGCCTTATATAAATATAATATATTTATTATATATTATAATATAATGATATTATAATATATAATAATTATAATATAACATATTATAAAATAAAATATAATGCTAATTAGATAATACTAATTTGTTGTTTTCCAAATCAACGTGACCCACAGGGATTTGTTCCATTTGAATTTTATATCACTGTTCTAGACCTTCACATCTGAAACAGAGAACTGGCCACTGGGCCCAGTCTTTATGAGTATACACAAAATGTGTTTGATACAATTCCATACATGGAAGAGTCTGGGGACCTTGCTTCCTGGAGAGTCACGACTACCTGTTATAGAAGTGACTTGAAGAGACTTTGGAATATACATAAACTAATTTTTGTCTGTTCAATATGTATTTTCAATATATAACCATGTATAAATAGGAACCTCTTGATTAGTGTGATTGCAGAATCAGAAATGGGATAGGGAAGGAAGGATTCAAAAGACTTTAGCATTTTCTCTTGGTTAGGACTTCTCTTGGTTTTGGTTTGTTCCAACATCTAATGAGAGACAATACTCTAATGGGAGAGATCTTGGGTCTTCTCCCTATGAGGCTGACATGTGGGCTTCATGAATACAAGACCCTTTCCCCCTCCCAGTTCTTTGCCTCAATTTTGGTTCTTTCATTTTAGAAAAAGGAAATTGAAGACAGACTTTGCAAGTTTTGAAAGGTCAGGAGAAGGAGCCATGCAAGACCCAAGAGTCAGTCCAGGTGTGTAAGAAGAGCTCATGTTGGGTCTTGCAACCAGCTCAGCATTAATGCTCTGAATACCATCACACCCAGCCCAGCTATAACTGAGATGTGGATTTGTCCATCAACAGTTCCCCACCTGGATGTGAACTTGGTGGGACCAGTGCTATGTAGAAGTCTGAGCCTACTTTCCCCAGAGACCAACGAAGTGTAGGAGAGAGTTTAGCCCCCAGGTGTTCAGGAAAAAAAATTTTTGTTGTACTTTTGCTTGAAGGAAATTTCTCTTAATAAAGGTTTATTGATATTAAGTAGTTAAATGGAATTAAGGCTGTGAGTCTCTAGTGGCTAAAGATGGAAGAAATAGATCTGGAATAGAGGATCCAGCTAACAGCGTTACAATAGGAATACCCCACCATCTCAGAAAGTATCCCTAGAAAACGAGTATGTGTAACAATCAGTCCTCAGGGGAAGAAATATTCACATAAGATACACTTTAAAATTTAACATTCATTATTAACCTTTCTCCATTGCTTTCTTAAATGTAGTCAAATGGCAAACCAATAAACCAAGGCCTGAAGTATAGTGCTTACCAATTTCCAGGTTATAAAGGTTCACAAAGAAAATTTAACAACGGGCTGTTAAAACTGAATCTAGCACACCTGTTAGAACCTGGAGCAAGAGATAGGTGTGGGAGGGTGAGGTCAGACAGAATACTCACTACATCACCATTATCATCATCAGCATCATCATGACAATAACATGCATATAGTACTTTAAGATTTGTAAAACAGTCTGTACATATAAGCATATCTTCACAACAGCCCTGTAAGGTAGGTGCTGCTATTATCCCCATTTTATATATGAGGGAAACTGGGCTGGATGAGGTTAATGGTTTTTCCCAGGGTCACACAACTAGAAGACATCTAAGATGGGATCTGAACCCAGTTCTTTCTGACTCCAACTCTAATGGTCTATTCAACCACAATAATCTGCTTCCCTACAATGGAGTAAGTGAAGATTCTTAGCTATATGATTTTCATTAAGTAAAATATCTAGCTAAAGTAGAAAATTTGGGAGATTATGGAGAATACCATCTTTCATATGCATTTCACTTAAATTTTTAATTTCCAAAAGTTAAACATTGATTTTTTTTTTCTGATTCAAGTTTGCACGTATGTAAAATTCCATTCTGTCACAAAAGTTTGGCATGAACCTTTACTTGAGGGGAAAAAAAATCTGTAAATGACATTTATCATCTCTGTGACTTTCAGTTCAAATTAGTTCAGTTTTGCAAGTTAAAACACGACTTTCCCAACTGCCAACACTGCAAACCCAACCCGAGATCTGTAAACCAAGTGGTGTTTTTCTGTCTCTTACATCATTATTACCAGCGAGAAAGATTCTGCAATCCAAAGTTAGTTGACAATTGAGTACAAGATGCTTGAGGCAAAATATCATCCAACTCATTCTCCCACAGCTGCACTCTCCTGCTCTTCCAAGGCAGGAGTAGAAACTTGTTTCTGGTGGTGAAGTTGGAAGGTGTGACTCAAAGATAACTGAGGTCCTGCTAAAAAATCAAAGGCACAGTTGCTCTTTTTTTGTATTTAGTCTCAATTCATTCTTGTTCCACCTCTGAATTCCTGGACAGCTTTTGCTTCACACACCCCACCCCGCCAAATCCATTTAATAGGAGCATGCTGCCTTAGTTTTCTCATAAGCAAAAGACTGGAGAGATGACAATACAATAGACAATCCTCAGCCAACATAAGCCCCCAGAAATTGAGTGATGGAGTCAGCCCCTTGTTAAGGAATAGTTCACCTTCTTTTGACAATGGCACTGTTGTAGAACGAATGTGTGATGTAATTCTGCTTTACATTGAGTCAAAATGTGTTCTTAATCAGGGCAATTAGGCCTAATTAAACTATGTAAACTGCCACTTTATGTAAATTGAACATTTATGGGGTGTCTACTGGTGATAAGGCAAACTATTCAGAATTTTCAGCTTTAGAAATATGCAAGCCCTTAAAAAAAGTGTCCTAAAATCTTTGACAGGCTAAAAAAAAAACCCATGATTTATACTCAATCCTTTCCTTATCCAACCTCTAAAGTATAAACATCTCATTTAGTCATTGGCCCTCTGTTCTTTACTCTTAATTTTCCTTTGCAGAGCTCATTAATTTGTACCTCAATTTAAATCAATCGACATTTGTTAGGTGCCTACTGTGTACAAAGTTCTCTCTAGCATTACTGATAAAGAAAAAAAGCAGCCTGTGCCCTAAAGAAGCCTACAGGAAAGATATCAGCTGTACACAGATAAGTAAATGCAAGATAATTTGAGCAGGGGAAGGAGAGAGAGAGGAGAGGAAGGGGGAAGAAGGTGAAAGAGAATGAGAAAGAGAGAATACTGTGACACCTTACCTAAGCCATGAAGGAAGCAAGGTATTCTAAGAGACATAGATGAGGAGGAACTAACTATATTCCAGCACTGGAGGACAGTCCACACATGTAAAGGCATGCAAGTTGGAAAGGGACTGGCGGTATGGCAGAAAGATCACTGGGCTGGGGCCTGGTTTAGTGGTAGACACCTGGAATCCCTGATCCTAGTGGAAGTTGAAGCTAGGGAGTTCCTAGCTGAATTAATGCTAAAGCCAATCAGGTGTCCTCACTAAAAGCCACACTGTGGTGAGCCCCTGGGAGCAACAGGCCTCCTTACTAATGAAGGTGCAGCAAACCAGTGCATGGGAGAAACAGAGGGGATCAGAGATCCATACAGATCAGCAGTAGAACCAGGCCCAAAAGTGGTTGTGGCACTTCAGCCTGGGCAGGACAGAGCCCCAATATCCAAAAACAACAAAAAATAACTGTTTTTTTTGAGCCAGAGTGCCCATGTGGGTTTATTCTACCTTTCTTCATGTATAAAATGCAGCAACTGAACTAGATGGCCTCTTAGGTCCCTTTCAACTCCAAATATGTGATCAGAGGTTGACTTCAGTGCATATAGTTAATAAGCAAATTGGGCTGAAATGGAATATCTGACAAGGAGTAGCATTAAATATGACTGGAAAGGCAGGTAGGAGTCAAACAGTGGAGGGTTTTAAATACCAGACTAAGGATTTTTGCATCTTAATCTATAGGCAATAGGAGCTGATGAATATATTTGTGTAGCAGACCATGTTTTAGAAATACTACTATGGTTGTTACATGGAGGTTGGGTTGGAGAAGGGATAGACAGAAATCAGAGAAACCAGGGAGAAAGACATAGTGACAGTCGAGATGAGTAGTGATAAGGACTTGAACTATCCAAGTGAATATATGGTAGGTGTCAAATGTGAGATTTGGGGTGGAGATAGAATTGACAAAACTTGTCAACAGATTAGATATAAAGAACCAGGAGAGGGAAGAAGGGGAGATTTAAGGAAGGCCCCGAGGCTGTGAACTGGGATGCCTGAAATGATGGTGATGCCTTCAACAAAATGTGGAAATTTGAAGGAGTGGTAACTTTAAGGGAAATGGTAAATAATAACTCAGCAAAGGATATTGAGGATAAACCATGATACAAGTAGAAAAAGAACCAAGCAAGAGCAGTGTCCTGTACACCAAGGAAGGGAAACTATGAGGGCAAAGGGTGAAGGAGGAAGTGATTAATAGTGACAAAAGCTGTGGAGACCAAAAGTAGGCTGTACTTTTATACATGTTCATTGATTTTAACAGCTAAAAGATTCAATCAGTTCATATCAATTAAGCACCTACTATGTGTCAGGTATCTTGCACCAAGCAGCTTCATTAAATGGTAGGGTCATAAACTAGACTGGGTGAAAGATAAAATGAACATTGGCACAAATCTAACAAACTGAAATTCACTAAAGATAAATACAAAGTCTTGCACTTGGGTACAAAAAAAAATCTTCAAAAGTGTAAGATGGATAGATCACAATTGCTCTGAGAAGTATCTGAAGGTTTAGTGGATTTCAAGCTGAACATGAGCCAATTCTGTGATGTAGCTTCTGAAAACTTGATGTGATCTTGGGCTATATCCAGAAGGACATGGCTTCCAGGAATATGGAGTTTACATTTCCATCGTGCTTTGTGCGCATCAGTCCTTTTCTGGAGCACTGTGCACAGTTTGAGGAGCCATGGTTTAAAAAAGACCTTGATGAGTAGAGCTTCCAGGATGGTGAAGGTCCTTGAGTTCATGTCATTTGAAAACTGATTAAAGGAACAGGCATGTTTATCCTGGAGAAGAGAAGACGCAAGGGGGACATGATCACTATCTTGAAGCATGTGAAGAAGGGACCAGACTTGTTCCATTTAGCCCCAGAGGGCAGAACCAGGAGCAATGGGCAGATGTTGCAAAGAGGCAAATTTGGGCTTGTTTTCAGGAAATGCTTCCTAACAATGGGAGCTGTCCAAGAGTAGAAGGGGCCCCCTCCTTAAAGATTTTCAAGCAGAGACTGGATAATCATTTGTCAGCTATATTATATTTATGTTTCTATTTGTGTATGGGTTGGACCATACAGCTGCTGAGGTCCCTTCCAATTCTCAAATTCTACTATCTTGAAGAAAGGTGGTATGCTACAGATGATGCCAGACTCAGTAGTTCTCTTTTGCTTAATCGTTTTTAATACAAGAAGAGGCAAGGAAATGACTGCTACATTTTTTAAAGTATCAAAAAGTCTTTTTTAAAAATCATACACACTCCTCTGTTGGGTCTAAATAATTTCTGTGGTATTCGAAAACCCACACAGTGACTTGTACTATGCTAAGCACACTCACTTGTCAACTGATTTAAGACTCTTATAAGACCATTGATTTAAATATGGAAGGGACCTTGGAATCCACCCCTCTCATTTTATGGTTAAGAAACTGAAACCTGTTTGAGGTTAAGTGACTTGCCTAAGGTCACACAGGTAGGAGGTCACAAAGCCAAGTTTAGAATTCAAGTCTGATAATTCCACTTTCAGCATTTTTCCCACTGAGTCACACTGCCTAGCACACCATGGTTTGTCTGACTTGAGGTTCAGTCATCATTCCATTGCTCCCCATTGGAGAGATCTGAGCAAAGTCAATTACTTTGGATATGGAACTTAGGATAAAAACCACTGTCACCAAGTCTTCTCCTTGCAGACAATGAAACAGGTTAAAGCTGAAGCTTAATGCTTAGATGACTAAACCCTCCTAATACCTGATGAATTGCATATTCCATCTGAGTCTCAACCTGGAACACCCACTCCATCAAAGACAGCTGACCCACAACTGCATTCTGGAACCACTTATGAACAACCAGGTTCCTGAGTGAACCTTGTGTGCTATTCCTAAGAATAGAGAAAATTGAAAGGAGGGAGGGACTAGAAGGGAAATAATAGGAAGGAGGGAATAGGAGGAGGTATTTTTCCAGGGTAAGGTAACTGAGTCCTGGAAGTATATAGTATATCTTAAAAAATCCGGTAAATAAAGGCTCTCAGATGTAAAAGAAAAGGCTAGTGCACCAGATTCGGTAGGCTATGTAAGAGTGAAAAAATGACTAGCCCCACTAAGCGTATAATAATAGCATGAGACTCATGACTCGAGCACTTCATAACTTGAACAATTATAGGGGAGACAAATCATTAGTTGTTTGCAATTCATTTTACAGCTCACTGCCAGCCACTCACAATCCTTCTGGACTGCTCCTCCTGAGAGGAAAAAAGGTTCCAGAATGGTAATTTCCCCTGGATTTCTGCAGAACGCTAAATGGCTCCACCGGAGAAGGTAGACTGCATGGGATGTGGTGCCTAGCAATGTGAAATTACAGGAATGCAACCATTTCCTTCTCAGCAGCACTGAAAGTGCTTAGGGGATGGGCACCTGCGAGCACCAGCAGAGTAAGGGTTGTGTCTGTTTCCATTTTCAGTTCTTGGACTGTCATGGCCTATGGGCCAGTCCTCATTATTTTCTCTCAGTCAAGTTATATCTTGTACAGTACTTTTTTCTATTTCATGCAAAACTATTCAGGGAGTTGAACTGCTTTATTAACAAAGTGTGGTTTGTTGAGTTTGGAAATATATTGCTCTTCGTCATTACCCGAGGAGCCTTTAAATTACCTTTCAGACACACCAAGTTCAATCCCTTCCTTGCACATGCAGCATTCTCATTGAGGAGATCACTAGAACTAGGAAAAGAAATTCAGGAACAGAAGTAGAAAGAATCATTAAAAGCATTAATATCTTCGGAAAGAATATAGGTATGCCCAGGACAGTTCTGCTTTATTGTTCTTATTTATTACGAGGGAAAGGTCAGGGATAAATCAGGGAATTATTGTCGTATAAAGCCAAAACATCAATAAAAAATTTAAGCATATAGGTATGCCCCTTAAAGATAAGCATGAACTGAAATCCTGACCAGTAATAAAAAGAGGAACTTAAGAGAGAAAGAGGACTCTAGGAGGAAAACCAAGCCCTAAAAAGAAAAACAGAAATCCTTACAGGCAAAAATGAAGAAACCCTTCTCCTGTCATGGGAGCAAGAGATTACCGCTGAAGCTTGCCCCGATATAGTAGAGCAGGGCCAGAATCACCTCACATCAATGGCTCTTAAACCTCAACTAATTTACATACATCTTTAGAGGAATGTGATTAGAAGACTGCCAAAAGGCACTTGAGGCAAGTGAAGAATTTGGCATAAATTCACTAGGTGCCAAATGGGATAAAATGAGAAAAAGAGATTTATAATAAATATTTAATTACCTGCATTAAAACCTTACTCTGTAGCCTTCTTATTAATTAACATACCTTTGTTAAGTGCCTATTATGTGCCAGACACTAAAGATACAAAGACAAAAAAAAATGAAAAACTCTCTACCCTCAGGGAGTCTACATTCTATTAGGAGACATGCAGACATATAAGTATATACAAGAGGTTCTCAGATTTGGAGCTAGAAGGGACTTCAAAAGCCACCTAATCCAACACTCCCATTTTATGGATGAGGAAATTGGGGCTCAAAGAGTTTAAGTGACTAGCCCAAGGCCACACAGGGAATAATGGCAGAACCTATTAAAACTCCTGTACTTTGTCTTTAAATGTAGCATTCTTCCCATTGTACCACACTTTTTAGTGCAAGGCATGAGGACCTGGGGGGATGAGGAAAGGTGGAAAGAAAGGATGTAGCCAGTAGTGCTTTAGCTAAGCATGAAAGTGACTGCTTTCTCAAAGTCTATACCAACAGTACCTACACCAAGCTGGAGGGGCTGCTAAAAGGGATCCAAAAGCAGGCTGTATATCTATAATCCAAGGATCAGTCAAGCTAAGTATGGAAAAGCTCATCACCACATCACTGGTAACCAGGTTATGAATTATTTTTGGCTACACAGACATAAAAAAATTACCTTCCAGCCCTGCTAAGGTATGGACAGGTTTAGGTCTGGGTTCAATGGAGAGAGTATCCAGACCAATAAAATCACACATCTTTTATAGAACTGTAAATAAAATTATTTTTGTAGAAAGCTTCAGTTACTGGCACAGTTATAGTGGAATGATGTAAAGGGTACACTCAGCAAACTCAGGACATGTCCTTTGCCCTCAGGTAGACACATGAATGTGCCATTTGAAAAGGGAGGCTTTCAGGATGGCTAGTCTGAATTTCAGACATATCCCGTTAGCCCTGAAGGGCAGTGGGTATTATAAGAGTTTAAAACTTCTGACCAGATCATATTTACTGATTTCTTTTTCTCTCTTTCCTTGTACTTAAGGTTGATCACTAGTTACAGATATGAATGGTAAATCTATGCAATAAATCTAATCCAAGGAAGTTGGAATTGGAGAAAGTACATACATAACCACTTAAGGATGATCTTAGAGAGAGTAGTCATGCCTTCCCAAAGTGTGCCCTAGGTGTGAGAGGCAGAAACAAGGAATTGCTACGGATGGAATTGAGTCTTAAGTTCTCAAAGGCTATAACAGAGGGTCTTAGCTAGATACTGAGACTTTAATTATGGGCCCAGGGATGGGCCTGTGTCTGTTATCCAGACTAACAATGACAAAGTCAAGAGACTCACCAGTAGATGGATACTAGTCAAATAATACATATTCTTAGGCACAACAATTCATTATGAATACCAACACTAATGTGTGGACTTATACAGAGGGATCTACTGTTACCTTTTATTGGTTCAAATGTGCCAACTGACATGTTAAGAAATACTTTTTCAAATATTTTTGTGTTGATCTTGACTATGATTTTGGCCAAAGAGGAAACAAGTGACCCGCTATAGCAGGGATTTCTAAACTGGGGTCTGTGATTTTTTTTTTTATATTTTGATAATTATATTTTAAGATAATTTGTTTCCTTTGTAATCCTATATATTTTTTCTAATTATTTAAAAGTATAATTCTGAAAAGAAGTTCAAATAATTTGCCAGACTGCCAAAGGGGTCTACAATACAAAAGATTAGGAAGCCCTGTACCATGACAATAGATATTCTTATAATCAAAACATAGTATGCTCATAAGGGCTAGAAAAGAGATATTATTTGTGTTTACCCATCAATTTTGGTACCAAAATCATTATCAGGTCTCTTCTCTCCCTGTGCTTCAGAAAAGTCAGCATACATCTTGATATCAGATATCAAAATTCCCTAGTAATAAAATGCTACTGTCCCAGCCAAGATAATCTCAGAAAACTCCCAAAGAATGGCCCCTGGCATGTTATTGGCACATTACCCCTAACACTGGGCACATCTACATACCCTGGAACCAGGTGTTTGATGTTGTGGGTAATACCTGGAAGATGTGTGTACATTACCAACTAACTGAAGAAGAAATGTATGACGATTACACATGCATGCATGCTTATCTATATACATTATATATTCATTTCTCATGAGATTTATAACTGTAACAAGTCCAAGGTAGAATGGAAGTCTGGTAGTCATCACTGCAGATAAGGGGTTCTTAACCTATATTGTGAACCTTGTTTATGTTTTATTTTGATTTCAACATAATTCATTTTCTTTGTGCGAATTTATTTTGTGGATTTAAAAACATTGAGCAGGGGTCCATCGGCCTCACCAGACTGTCAAAGAGGATCATGACAGAAGAAAGGTTAAGAACTCCAGCTTGTAGATGATAGCTCCCAACACACATACAGATCAACAGTGGTCTCTGAAAGGGAGGGTCTCATCACCTTTATATTACTGTCTATGAAATGACAACAACTGTCCTTGTTTCTGACATGAGTAATTTATATACTCCAATATTTCACTGCTGCCTCATCAAAAGTGCCACCAATCATTCCACGAATATTAGTCATTTTTTTCTTTTGCTTTAGCAAAAAGGAATGGGTGTAAATTCTCTTTGTCCCACAGAGGCAGCCTGTTTTCTGAGGCTAACTGTCTTAACTAATAAAATTAGAAAAAACAGTCACCAGAGTGATTAGTAAGCTGTGACACCAAAGACAGATTGCTGGACCTGGAACCAGAAAGATCCGAGTTCTAATCTGGATTCAGACAGTTACCAGCTGCATGACCCTGGACATGCCATTCAATCTTCATCTGTCTCAGTTTTTTCATCTGTTAAAAGGTGACAATAATAACACTTCCCTTCTAGAATTATTATGTGACTCATAGGAGATAATATTTGTCAGATTTGTTTTTTGCAAACCTTAAATCTCTATTTAAGTGCTATTAGCATTATTTTGTTTGGGTAAGATTTCAAAGGATAGCCAAAAAAAAAATATTTATAGTTGGTATGATTTAGCCAGTTGGACCCACCTAAATGGAACTGTGTTGGTATCCTAGTTGTGACAACTATGACTGTTATGACCTTGGACAAGTCATTTAACTTCTCTTCATGATTCAAATTTCTCACATATAAAATAGGGATAATATTTTATCTACCTCACAGATGAGAAAAGTTCTAGTAAAAGCTTCAGATACTACAACAATATGGGTTATATCTAAAATGCAGTACCTTAAATGAGTCATAATAAAAATAAGCAAAACTTCATCATAGTCATCTGCACTTCACTTGTGTGTTATAGAGACATGGCTAATATTAGGAAATGTATAGCCTTCAATGCCTTGGGCCCAATTTCAGCTTACAACTTCTAATGAGATCACATTAAATTTTTGCTCCCATCCCTCAGTCCTCAGTCTGTTAAAGTTCAGCTGTCCTCTCTCCACTGTAGCAGCAATCTAAGTTGTACAGAAAATGAAGTGTTCTATTTAAAAATGATAGAAGGGTTTTAATGTAAAAACAAGAAAAAGTATCTGAAGAAACGGAAGGGAAATTTGAGCCTTGTCAGGCTACGCCACAGAGAAGAAAGAGAAAATATTGAACATTTTGAGCTATGTCCAAAAGAGGAGGGAGCTAGATACTTTGAGAAGAAAGCCTCTGTTGTCCTCCAAAAAAAAAAAAATGATGATGTGGACACACAGGTACGGTCAGGTGAGAGATCATCCATTAAGGGTCAGAGGGAAAATAGCAAAGTAGTGGCAATTGATGGATGACTCACAGCTACCAGGGTATTGAGGCAGCTATTTGTCAACCTGATAACAGCAGAGAGGTATATTGTCTTCTCAGAGTACAGATCCATTATATAATGGAGACTCTCCCAAGACTTGTAAAACTGAGTAACTAGAACCTACTTTTGCTGATTGACATGGACACAAATTATACTGCCAGAAGAAATGTAGAAAGGGTCGCTAAAATTTATGATGTTTATAGCAAGAAACTAAAGACCTTATTAGAATAAGTGATATTTTCATCACTGTTTCCAATTAAAGGGAAGGATTTCAAGAGATAAAGACAGATATGGAAGATGAATTGTTAGCTGAGAACTAGTAACTAGATTATGACTTATAGTAATGATGGGGGCTTGGCTTTTTAAGTTGTTTAAAAATAGAATGGGATTTAGTAGTAAAGGACTGAGGAAGTGACCACCTATTGAGGAATGGCTTTTTAAAATGGTACATGAATGTAATGGAGTTACTGCACTGTAAGAAATGTTGACATGCAAGGTTTCAGAGAAACCTGGGAAGACCTGTGTGAACTAATATAGAGGGAAGTGAGGAAATCTAGTGAAAACAATTTATACAGTAAAAACAATGTTCCAAACAAAAATCATTTTAAAGTCTTAAGAACTGAGATCAATGCAGTGATTACCTACAATTCTAGAGAACTGATTGATGAAGCAAGTTACCCAGAGATGTAACAGATAGATATCTCAAGATAGAGAATAAGACAAATATTTTCTGATTCAGCCAATGTGGAATTTGTTTTGCTTGACTGCACATATTTGTTTTTCTTTTTACTTCAATGAAGGACAGAGATATTTAGGACAGTGGGGAGAGGATATTGATAAAGTAACAAAAAGAAAGAAAAGAGGGTCATTGAGAAAACCAGAGAGGATAACTGAAGGAAGCATAGATAAGTGGGACAACTTTGAAAGCTACATTTTTTACTTTTATTTTTAAACAAAAAGCAAAATCCTAGGGAATCAGCAAAGAAACTCACTGAGACAGTTAATATCTTGAGCTATCTGAAGGTTACAAAATAAAATCCAGCAATCAACAGCATATCTATATTAATAATAATAATAACAAAATCCAAGAAGCAATACTAAAAATGGAAATACCATTAAAATAACTGCAAAATACAGGGGATGTTGAAATGGTAGAAGCTGTTAACTGGAACAACAGCTTACATTTATATGCTGGTTTATTGTTTACAAAGCTCTTTCTTCACAACAACTCTGTAAGGCAAGTAATGCAAGCGTTTTTATAGCCATTTTGTAGATGTGGAAAGCAATAAAAAGGCTGTGTCAGTTATATAAGAAAGAGAATGATGCAATGGTAAAACTTGAATGGAGGTCTTCTGTCTACAAATCCATTACTCAGCCCAACACCACAATGCCTCCTAAAGTAGAACAGGTTTAGAATCAATGTCAGAGTTTTACCAAATGAGGCATTGATTGGGAAAAGACTAAATAATGCATCCAACAGAGCCAAAAATATATGAACATTAATATTAACCCATGATTACTGGGGAATGTTACAATTATGTTTTTTAATATAGAATGCAAAGTTATATCTTGATTAACAATATGAGCATGCCATTTTTACTTTAGTTAAGTAGCTGACAAAAGTGTCCAATAGTACCTGGTCAAGTATGGATCCTTGAGGCACTCTACTAAAGACTTCCTGCCAAACTGGAATTGAATTATTAAGTCTCTGAACCTGGTCTTGTGATCAGTTCTGAATATACCTAACTGTATTATCTTCTAACCTACATTTCTCTATCCTTTTTATAATAATGCTATGAGTTACTTTATCATATGCTTTGCTAATTGCCTTTTTAAGTCACTGTCCTTACCAATATGAATCAGATGAGTACTGAAAGGGCAGGAAAGCTACTTGACATAAAGAAAAAACTATATGAATTGGGAAAAGAATATAAAATGTTTCCTCTCTCATAGATGAACATTTTTGTCTGAAAGAATTTTTTTAAAAGAATTTTGGTTTAATAGTCTTAAAATGTATGTATAAAAACAGTTTTCAGAAAATATATGTATAAAAACAAATTTAAGCAGTAAGAAAATGAACTATGGTATAAATATAAAGATAAATCATCTTGTGAAAACTGTAGAATTATGCTTTATTTGTATGTGAATTTGATTATTTAAAAGTCAAGTCACTTAACCCTGTTTATCTCAGTTTCCTTATCTATAAAATATGGATGATAATAGCTACTACCTACTCAACAAAATTGTTGTGAAAATCAAGTGAAATAATAATTGAAAAGCATTTAGCATGGTGACTAGCACACAGTAAGTGCCATATAAATGTTAGCTGTTGTTCTAGTAATAGTAGTAGTGCTGGTGGTGGTTTTTGTTTTGTGTTCATCCTTCGTAGGGGAAGAACCCTTATTTATTAAAAATTAGAACAGTTGGTATATTTAAAAACAGTTTCAAGGACACAGAATGAGAAAGTGTACTATGCTGAGAACTCAGAGCCACAGGACATTATGATTCCCTAGTTCATTTGAATATAACTATTTTAAGACTTAAGAGGGTCACACATATACAAGAAAATTTATAGTTGTTCTTTTTGTGGTGGCCAAAAATTGGAAATTGAGGGGATGCCCATCAACTGGGGAATGACTGACCAAGTTGTGTTATGTGAATGTAATAGAATACTATTGTTCTATAAGAAACGATAAGCAGGCAGATTTTGGAAAAACCTAGAAAGACTTGCATGAACTGGTGCTGAGAGAACTGAGCAGAATCAGGAAAACATCGTTACACAGTAACAGCAACATTATGAGATGACCAACTTTGATAGACTTAGCTCCTCAGCATTTCAATGATCTAAGACAATTCCAAAAGACTCAAAATGGAAAATGTTATTCACATCCAGGAAAGAACTCCAGACTCTGAATGCAGATCAAAGCATATTATTTTTCCTTCTTTGTTCTCACTTTCTTTCTTGTGGTTTTTCCCTTTGGTTCTAATTTCTCTTTACATCATGACTAATGTGAAAGTAAGCTTAATATGATTGTAGATATATGGCCTATATTGTGCTGTCTTGGGGAAGGGAAAGGAGAAGGAAGGGGTGAAAATTTAAAATTCAAAATCTTATGAAAGTGAATGTTGAAAACTGAAAACAAATACTTATTTTAAAAAATAAATAAATATACATAAATATATATATATATATGACAGCAACAACAAAAAAAGACTTAAGAGGGTCAAGCTTGTTTTTTTTAATGAAAAATTATATAAATATTTGGAGAATGAAGAATGAGTAAAAAGTTTATTTTGATGATTTGTTATCTTTTAAATGAAAGGTAATTCATTGAACTCCAGGAGGCTCTGATCTAAGGCTGAGGGTGAAGACTGAAGAAATATCAAGTCAGAAAGGCAGCTATGTTTGTGTGTGTGTGTGTGTGTGTGTGTATGTGAAAATGCGGTACATGGAGAAGTCAATAGGTAGAGGGTTTCAACTTAAGATCCCTGATTCATTGAAGAGAAACTTAACCTCATCATACAAGTGTGCTACATGTTCTTCAGTACCCACTACAGCTTAAAAGAGATGAAGCTTTTCACAAGTATCCACTGCTCTTTGCATCCCTTCTCTGCTTTGAGCAGGAAAAGCAAAAAAGGGAAAGACAGGCTTTGTGACTAGTGTATAGGAAAGGATATTGAGATTTAATTGGATACAGAATCCTGGTGAGCGAAGAGCTGGCTATGTTCATTTGCCTTGTTCAGAGTCAATTTAAGCTGTTTTGCTGTGAGCTCTTTTTTGCCACGATTTTATTGGACAACATAGCATCCTGGTGAGTAAATATCTGTCTGGGATTGGTCTATAGTTACCAGAAAGAACCAGTATAATGAGCTCCACAGTTCACTGGCTTAAAGGGAATGACTATACACATAAGAAGGTAAGACTTTCTCAATGCCCTCTTAAAGGCATTATAAAAAGAGCTTATAAATATTATATCAGTTGAAGAATACAAGAGGGTTTGCCCAGCTGGAAAGTAGCAAAGACCAGCAGACAAGATGTTGGCAGAGGGGGAATTTTGTACAGTGCTGATGTTCCTGAATGGACCAATGAACTACCCAAACATGTAAGTTTTCCTCCCTACTATATTTTCCTGTCAGATTTTTATAAGGGTGGGCCAACTCTCCCCATAAACACTGAGTGCGTTGGTTGGAGAGTGTGAGCCAGGTTTATTTGTAGATTGTGATATATTTTATTATTCATACACTTGCTTTAATATGTGAGTATCTATGATATTATTATTTCTTTTGCCTTATTACTAAGTAAACTTTTATATTTAATATCTAAAGGTGTCAACATTTTGACTTACTAGCATGTGTAAATGGAAGAATACCAGTGGGAACTCAAGAGTTAAAAATGACCAGTGAAGGAAAAACACAACAGAGTTATCCCTAGAACTCTGAGAAATTCTGAATGTAACTAGGTGTTAGCATCTCTTTCTAGGAATCTAAATCCACCTATATGAAGTTAAATTAAAGTGAACGAGACAGTCCAGAAAGTAAGTGTCTATACGTCCATGCGAGAGGATGATGTGTGACAATGGGTGTAGAGACTCCACACAAGCATTGCCCTAAAAATATAGCCTTCCCCTGCTCAATAAGTTTAGGTTTGGATTTGGTTTATTGAGGAGCTCCAGACTTGTGGTTTCACTGACATAGGGAACTCTTGGCAAGGAGCTCCTCTACCAATGCAGATCAGCAATTCTTTTGCAGTTTCTAATCTTAGAGAGTTACCTGGGGGCTTACTGTTATGCAGCCTTCATTCTAGAGGATTAATGATAACATGAGAGTATCTTGACTTTCACATGAATCGGATTTAATGAGGCAGAGGCAGTGGTCTGCACTGAGAGATTAAAGGACTGGCCCAGGGTCACAGGTGTCAAAGGTAGACCTCGAATCCAGATCATACTGTCTTTTATTCCTTTCCCCTAGGTAATGCTTTCTTTCATCAGTTAGTAAACTTTGGGGGGAAGAAATGAAATAGAGGTTAGTGTGGCATAACTTGTTTTAAGGAAGCCATATTAGCTCTTGGTAATCATTTCCTTTTCTAGATAAAGTGAGATAATATTTGTGAAGCACTTTACAAACCTTAAACTGTTACATAAATCTTAGTTGTGGTCTGTCATCTTCATCACTATCAACATCATTATTATTGTCCTCATTAACCATTCCTATAATGATCTATCCTGAAATTTCCCAGGAATCAATGTCAAGTTCACTGGCTTATAGTGTACAGGCTCTCTTCCCTTCAATCCTGTACTATCTTTCCCATTCTCCATTATCTTTTAGATATTATTGACAATGCCTCAGTAATCACATCTATGAGGTCTTTCAATACCAGCTAATATAATTCATCTGAACCAGGTGACTTGAATACATCAAAGGCAAAGAGATGATCTCTTACTTTTTCCTAAGTTATCTTGGGTATCAACTCCCTGCCAGACATTTTTATTCTGTTATTTCCAATGAAAACGTCATTCTACTTAGAAAAGAAAAGAGATTCAAAATAAAAACCAAGCCATTCTCCCTTTTCTTTGTTATCAGTTATCATTGTTCAAAGACTTTAGTAGAGATTAAAAAGTACAAGACAAGATAATTTTTTGAGTATAGATTTTCCTGCCCTTAAGAAACTTACAATCTAACTGAATAATAGAAGATGAGATCATCTCCAACGTTATATTTTATGATGAAGCATCATAGAAAGACTAAAAAGAGATTTACCAGAGGACTCTGAAGTCAAAACAGAAATGTTGCATTTATTTTAATTCATTAATCATTTGGTAGACATACCACTAATTCCAGGTAATACTTGGTAATCTTTTTAATCATCAGTTTGCCAAAGGAATAAGTAAGCTCTAAAAACTAATTTCAAATGCATTTCCCATGCTAGTTCTTTCTCCAAAAAATAAAAGCTTTAAAAACAGAATTCAGAAAAGAGTAGGAAAAAAAGATAAAAGAACTCTTTGAGGAGAAGGGGATAATGAGGCACGTACGAAGCAAACTTGCAAAGTAAAAACTGAACGGAAAAAAGTTATCTGGGATGCTTCAGTTTGGAGTTTGTTTTGAGATTGACTGCTTGTGCCTACTTGACTGCCAGAAAAAAAAAGTCAAAAAACTTTAGCAGGAGATAATTTCAGCTTTATATGCTTTATTATGTAAGCATTCAGAATGGTGCATAATATAGTTGTGACATTGATTGGTTAAGTTACATTTATATGGCTGGTTCCATAGATAGATATTCTTGGTATTTTGGTCCATTAGACTACATTAGGAAAGCAAGAGATATTCACAATAGTCAGGAATGGGGCAGAAGGCAATTGGAAAACATAATGGACAAGAAGCGCTTTTCTCTAATCAACTTTAATAGGTCTTACCTATTACCTATTCTTGGATGGCTCAATGTTTATCAATGAATATACGTATCACATTCATTCCCCACTTCTCACCATATGGACACATACATATGCATACATACCCTGCATTTACAGTATTTAGTTTGTTTCCCATGTGAAATGGGAAGACAAATTAAAGCTTTTCTTGACACTTTCCCTCTAGAGTTAATTAGCACTAAGCCGAAGAACTCACTAGTGCCCCACACAAGTAAACTATGTATCACCGCCCTTATCCTGAGTATATTTGGCACCCGGAGAGCAACACGCCTGCCCAACCCAACTTTGACTTCAGCCCACACAGTGACTTCAGTCTAAAATCCTGCTCCTCATGTAAACTAACACAATATTCTAATGGCACAACTAAAAAGAATCACACCGAAACTTGAAGATACAGGCTCATGAGTATATTTAGGGTTAAAGAAAATATTATTGTTTGGTACTTTATGTATAGTCTCTCTGGTTATAAAACTTCAAGCCACCTACACCAGGCTTACTTCACTGTCACTTCGGGGTTAGAGGGGTTGGGGAAGAAAAGAGAAGAGGTAATTATTTTCACTGTTTCTTGATAATTATTCATTAGAACAAGTATTGTTAGCCTTGTTTTACTAGGGAGGAAAACGCAATTTCACAGTAATTCATCTACCATGAGTGACATATCTGTCAAAAGTGATTTATTTGTGACAAAGTCATACAAGAAGTCAGGAGTGCCACTAAGAAAACTCACAAGTCCTGAAAGCCAGACCTATCTTTGGTTCAGCTGGGGGGTAATTTGTGATCAAGGGAAACACAATTAACATTCATAACCATGGATGTGAATAGAATGAACTCATCTATAAAATGGAGGAAGATAGCAAAATAAATTAGATAGAAGAATCCAATAACATTGTTTGCAAAAAATGCGCTAGAAACATACAGATTTACACAACTGAAATAAAATGCTGGAGCAGAATTTATTATGCTTCAGTTGAACTTTTAAAAACAGGGGTATCAATCATGATCTTAGACAAGGCAACAGTAAAAATAGATACAGTTAAAAGAAGGAAATGACATGATGCTTAAAGAAACTATAGATGAGATAACATCAGGACACACACACACACACAGAGAATGCAATAGTATTGCATGAAGGAAAAATTATCTCAATTACAGGGAGAAATAGCAAAATTATAATTGTGGCAGATCTCTAAGTGCCCATTTCAGCACTAAACAAATATAACAAAAAAAGGTTAAACAAGAAAGAAGTTAAAGACAGGACTATAAATTTAGAAGAATTAGATACAATAGTTCTCCTGTGATTGCTAAATAGACATAAAAAGGAAGATAGATATCTCTTAACTGTCCATGTCACCTTTATCAAGGGTTAAGGCATAAATTCCTGTAAAAAAAGCAAAAATATTAAACACATCCTTTATAGAACATGGTACCACAAAAATTATAACCAATAAAGAACACTGAAGAAAGAATAAATGGAGACTCCACAAATGGAGAATAAATATTTTAACTCTAAAGAATTGCTACACCGAAGAACAAATTGTAGAAACAATAATTTCATCAATGAAAATTACAATGAGACAACATAGCAAAACTTTTAGATCACAACCAAAGCAGTTGTTAGGGTAAAACTCACATTTTTAAATACTTTCATGAATAGATCAATGAAATGAGGAGAGAGAGAGAAAGAAGAGTAAGAGAGAGAGAGAGAGAGAGAGAGACAGAGAGAGAGAACAAACACAAATACAAAAATTCTAAAAATCAAACAAACAAAAATTTTAAAAAGACATTGAATTTTATAATTATAAAAGCAAATAAAATAGATAACTTAAATCTCATTTTTTTAAAAGAGAAAAGGAAACCAAACTGCCAATATCAAAAAGTAAAAATCCCAACAAATTAAGAGGAAATAAAGAAATAATATGAGATTAGTTTGCCTTATAATATGGCCCTCCAAAATGTAATTCAGATAAAATTAATGGATATTTACACTGGTATAAAATATGTATATTAATATACAATAGGCATTTTAAATAATCAAATATCAGAAAAAGGCACTGAGTAAGCCAAAAAGGAACTTCTAATTTAAGAAAAATCTAGGCCACATGGACTTACAAGTAAATACCATCAAACATTCAAAGAAAAATTGATGCTAATATGATATAAATCGTTTGCAAAAATGGGAGAGGAGAATGCTGTCAAAATCCTTTAATATAATCTCAATATCTAAAACAGAAAAATGGAAGGAATGGAAAAAGCATACATTAAGTACTTGTTATGTGTCACACTATGCTAAGCACTGAAGATACAAATAGAAAAAGTAAGATAGTCCCTGCTCTGGAAGAATTCACACTGTAATTGGGAGAGAAAACATATAACAGAAAGCGTAGCAGCAGGTCCCATGGAAAGGCCCAGAAGTCTTAACAGTACAGCTGCTGAGCCAATTGGATGATCCATGGGTATTTAACATATCTAAATGACTCAAACGACAGTGCCAAGAGATTGCAAGGCATAGCAGCAGGGTAAAAGACCTTAAGAGGCAGTGGCAGGATACCTGGAGGGACTTGGTAGTCCTCCATCTCACTGGAGGGAATAGAGTTATTACTTCCCATCTCAAATACACCATATACTAAGTTGAGTAGCCCAGGTGAAGAGCCCCAGGCACAGAGGAGAGCTACAGAAGAGAAGGCAATGGGAAAGGGCACTCTGGTGGTAGTAAAGTGTTCCCACTACCCAGGCATAATAGGTGAAATCAGGGACAGCTTGAGACTGATACAAAAATTTTGAATAAAATATTAGCAATGAAAATTATTGTACCTTAAGAAATAATAAGAGAAATACTTTCAGAGAAATCTGAAGAAGATAAACTGTGGAGTGAAACAAATCAAGAAAACAATTTATACACTAGCAACTTTGAAAGACAATGGCCAACAATGATACCATGGATCTGATGATGAATCTATTTATCTCATGACACCGGTGATAGATGATACAGACTAGGACATTTTTTTTTTATATGACCAATGCAGGAATTTGTTTTGTTTGACTAGGCACATTTGTTCTAAAGATTTGTTTTTCCTTTTCTCCCCCAATGAGGGGACAGGAAGAGGGAAAGGAATATAATAAAATTTTATTAATTAAAAAAATCATTTTGATTTGAAAAACTATTAGGAAAGAGTTTACAAAAACATATTAAAAAAACATCATTCACTCTGAGCAAGTTGTACCAGAAATTCAGGGTTGGTGCCATATTAGGAAAACTATAAACATAATAGAACACACCAAAAACAAAAACAATTAAAATGATATTATTATGTCAATAGACGCAGAAAAATCTTTTGACAAAATACAACATCCCTTTGTGTTGAAAAAAAAATCTAAAAGTATTGCAATATATGGATGGGTTTTTTTCTTAAATAGTATATATCTAAATAGTAGAGTAAATAGTATATATCTAAAACAAGGAGCTACATTTTCTGTAATTGAAAAATGCTTAGAGGTTTTTCCAATGAGATTAGCAGTAAAGCAAAGCTGTCTATTATTACCACTACTGTTTTATATAATTCTAAAAATTGTAGCTGTAAAAACCAGACAAGAAAAAGAAATCAAGGAAATAAGCAGAGACAAAAAGAAAACAAGATTAATGGTTTCTACATATGGTAAAATGGTTTACTTAGAGAACTCTAAATATTAAAAATTAATTGAAATAACAATTTTAGTGAAGAAACTGGATATACCAGAGAAAGAATGATGGAGTTGGATTACAGAGTAAAGCAGACTCTTTTCTCTTTTGTTTTGTTTTGTTTCTCATGCCTTCTTCTATTCTTTATAATTCTTCTATGAACATGACTAATGTGAAAATATGTTTAATAGGAATATATGTGTAGAGCCCATATTAGATTGCACCCTGTCTTAAGGAGGGAAAAGGCAGAAAGAGGGGGGGAGGAGAAGAAAATTTAAAACTTATGAAAGTGAATATTGAAAACTGAAAATAAATAAATTAAATATTACAAAACAGGAAAATGAATCTAAAACAATCTCACAAAAATTATCAGTCTCTCTGCATATTACCAACAAACCAAGAAGGAAGAAATAGAAAAAAAATCTGTTCAAACACAATGCACAAAATATCATCTAGGACTCCTATGAAAACACACAGGAATTATATGAATATAAATCCAAAACTTTTTCTAAAGGAATTCTGGCAAATAATTGGTAAAATTCAATTATTGATTCCCATCTTAATCAAATAACAAAAAATTATCATATCTTCTACTGCCATTACTATCAAACTACCAGTGTTACTTTGAAAACCAAGAAAAAAATAACAAAATTTATCTGGAGGAACAAAAGGTCAAGAATCTCAAGGGAAACAATGAAAAAAAGGAGAAAGGAAAAGAGCCTAGTAGTATCAAGTCTAAAACTATATTACAAAGCATTAAGCATCAAAACAATTTGGTATTGGTTAAAAAAATAGAAATGTTGATCAGTGGAACTGATTAAGTATACAAGAATCTAAAGCAATCAAGCACATTTGAGTTTGATAGCCTAAGGGTTCCAGCTACTGAGGCAAGAATTTCAACAAAACTTCCTGGGAAAACTGGCAAAAACTAGCTTTTGACTGAAATTCAAGCCATGTACCACAGTAAACTCCAAGCGAATACATGACCTATATAACATCATAAACAAATTATAGGAGCAGGAGAAGAGATGCCTTTCACAACTATGAATAAATGTAGAGTTGGCAATCAGATGAAAAACATAAGAGATCCCAGGAAATAAAATAGACAATTTTGCTTACTTAAAACTGAAAAGTGTTTGCACAAAGGAAAGCAATGTACTGTAGTTAGAATTAGAAGGTACATAGTTAATTGAGGGAAAGTTTTTCTCATGAAGTTTTTCTTGATAGACACCTAAAGTCCAACCTATAGAGGGAATTGATTCAAATATATAAGAACAAGAGATATTCCCCAGTAGATAAAGTCTCTAAGTATGCATGCCCCAAAAGAAGAAAGGAAAGTTATCAACAACTGCCTGAAAAAAAAGTCTTAAATCACTAATAATAATGAATTAACTCTGAGGTTCCACCTCATTGCAACTAGTTTGGTGAAAAGAACAAAAGAGGAAAATTACAATTATTGGAAACTCTGAGCAAAACAAACATACTAATGCTGGCAGAGCTGTGAATTGGTCCAAGCATTTTGGAAAACAATTTGGTATGATAACCCTAGTTATTATTAAATGCTGTATATATGCTCTTTTACCCAGTGAAAGAGCATGAAAATATTTTGGTTATAGCAAAAAAAAAGGCAACAAAATGAGCACCCATCAACTAGAGAGTGCCTGAAAAACAGTGGTAAATGAATCATGTTGCATGTTATTTTGCTATAAGAAATGGCAAAAGGGATTTCTTATTCAGTCATTTTCAGTTGTGTCCAATTCTGCATGACCCCATTTGGGGTTTTCTTGCCAAAGATGCTAGAATGGTTTGCCATTTCCTACTCCAGCTCTTTTTGTAGATAAGGCAAATAGGGTTAAGTGACTTGCCCAAGGTAACATAGTTAATAAGTTTCTGAGGCCAGATTTGAAATCAGGAAGATGAGTCTTCCTGACTCCAGGCCCAGTGCTCTATCCACTGTATCACTTAGCTGCCCCTTATCAAGACATGGGGGATTGTGATTACAATTCCAAAAAAGAAGAAGAAAGCATTAATGTAGCAGTAAAAATAAAACATAGAAGAGAAGTGAAGGGAGTTCAGAAGGGAACACAAACAATCTGGGCATTTGTTGGAACTATCATTTTAAATTTAATACATGCTTTCTTTAAAAGATGAATGTAATTATTTCAATGTGTCATAGTGTCATATATTTGTTCTTTTTGTTCAAAATGTTTGTTGATGTTTCTCAAATTCATAATAATAAAAGAGCAAATGTAATTTGAAAAAGAAAAGAAAAAAGAGCAAGCTAGAATATATAGGGAAATTGCAGTATTCCTTTCATAATCTCAAGCCAGTCTCCAGCATAAAAAGTCAATCTTTATTTTATCACGTATGTTTTCCTAGTGATGCTATATACTTGTAAATCTTTGGTCATCACTATCTCTGAAAATTAGAGTTACAAGTTACCCAAAAGGCCACAACTTATTTCCAAAGATGATCTATGAAAGAAACAAGGAATATCTTTCAGGAAATTAAGGATCAGAAAAGAAGATGGATTAATCATATATTCATTTCTGGGCAACACATTTTAGGAACAGCTTTGATAAGCCAGAGTTCCCAAAGGACGATGACCAAGATAATACAAAGTTTCCAATTCATACCAAGTAAGGACCAATTGAAATAACCAGGAATATTTAGCCTAAAGGGTAGAAGACTTAGATGAGACAAGATATCTGTCATCATATATTTGAAGGGCCATAACATGCTAGTAGAATGTCAGCTTCTTGAGAGTAGTGATCATTTTGTTTTTTGTTCAAGTATCCCCCAAAACTAGCTCAGTACCTGAATAAAAATCCCTTAGTAAATACTAGTTGAATTGAAGTGAATGCTGGAAGGATTAGATTTGTTCTGATTGACCCTGGAGAGCAGAACTGGTAATAAGAGATAGAAGTGGAAATGACACAAACACTTTTGATGATAAGGAAGAGCTTCCTAACAATTATAGATTATCAAAAGTGAAATAGGCTCCTTAGGCCATATTGGCCTCTCCTCTAATTGAAGTCTTCAAGAAAAGAGTAAATGATCCATTTTATTCTGTTGTAGAGAGGATTCTGGTTCTGATAAGGGTTGGGCTACATAGATGCTATGATACCTTGGAATTCTGAGGTTCTCGGACATGGAGTCACATGGAAGACTGACAGGTGGACAATCCAGTTACCATACTCATAGTCATGGAATATAAAAAGATTGAAAGGTACATTCAACAGTACACTGAGTAGCTTCTATAGGACATATGTAAGAATCACTGAAAAAAAGTAGGAATGGATGAACTGCAAACTATATCAAGAAAAGAGATGCATACATGGGAAAGATCAAAGATCCTCTGAAGTATTTGACTGCGTGTGTGTGTGTGTGTGTGTGAAAACAATTTTAAACATTTTTTTAAAGCTTTGAGTTCTGAGGGTGGACCCAAGATGGCAGAATAACAGCACTGACTTTTTAGAGCGCTCCTGGCAAGTCCAGTCAAATACCTGTAAAAAATAGCTCTACAAGAACTCTGGAGCTGTAGAACCCAAAGAATGATGGAGTGAAGCAAATCTCCAGCCAAAGAGAGCCTGGAAGGTCACTGGGAAGTGTCTATTGTGCTGCACTGGGAGCAAAGCACAGATCAACGTGGTTCTGTCCCAGCACAGACAGGACCTGAGCAAGCCTTGGAGATACTGAATTTCTCGCACCTGTGCAGATTCCCTTGCCCCCAAAACGCTGAGGACAAATTGGAAAGCTAGTGGAAAAAGCCTACGGGACCAGTGCAGGGGAGTGGAGTGATCTGGCCCTGGCCCTAGGGTGGCTAAGGGGGTAGAGGGTGGAGGAACTCCAGCAGTCACATCAGTAGCATGGGCAGTTGCAGCCACTGTTTCTAGAGCTCTAGGCCCACAGATTGTGGGGAGATTGAGCAGCTGACAGTATACTCCCCACCACCACTGGAAGCAGAGAACTACCTTGACAAAGAGCTCAAAAGTCATGGAAATGGCTGGGGAAATGAGCAAAAATTCAAAAAAAGAATTAGACTATAGAATCTTACTTTGGTAACAAGGAAGACCAAAGCATGCAAACAAAACACAACAAAGTCAAACCTCCCCCATCCAAAGTCTCCAAGAAAAATATGAATTGGTCTCAGGCCATGGAAGAGTTCAAAAAGGATTTTAAAAATCAAGTAAGAGAAGTAGAGAAAAATTGGCAAAAGAAATGAGAATGATGCAAGAAAATCATGAAAAATGAGTCAACTGCTTGCTAAAGGAGACCCAAAAAAGTGCTGAAGAAAATAACACTTTAAAAAATAGACTAACCCAAATGGTAAAAGAGATCCAAAAAAGCCAATGAGGAGAAGAATGCCCTATAAAATTAGAATTGGTCAGATGGAAAAGGAGATCCAAAAGCTCACTGAAAAAAATAATTCCTTAAAGATTAAAATGGAGAAGATGGAAGCTAATGACTTTCTGAAAAATCAAGAAATTATAAAACAAAACCAAAGGAATGAAAAAATAGCAGACATTGTGAAATATCTCATTGGAAAAACAATTGACCTGGAAAATAGATCCAGGAGAGACAATTTAAAAATCATGGGACTAATTGAAAGTCATGATAAAAAAAAAAAAAAGCTTAGACATCATCTTTCATGAAATTATCAAGGAAAACTGCCCTGATATTCTAGAACCACAGAGTAAAATAAATATTGAAAGAATCCCACCAATCGCCTCCTGAAAGATATCTGAAAAAAGAAAACTCCTAGGAATATTGTAGCCAAATTCCAGAGATCCCAAGTAATGGAGAAAATATTGCAAGCAGCCAGAAAGAAACAGTTTGAGTATTATGGAAATACCATCAGGATAACACAAGATCTAGCAGCTTCTACTTTAAGGGATCACAGGGCTTGGAATATGATACTGCAGAAGTCAAAGGAGCTAGGATTAAAACCAAGAATCACCTACCCAGAAAAACTGAGAATAAGTCAGGGGAAAAAGTGGTCATTCAATGAAATAGAGAACTTTCAAGCACTCTTGATGAAAAGACCAGAGCTTAATAGAAAATTTGACTTTTAAACACAAGAATCAAGAGAAACAAGAAAAGGTAAACAGGAAAGACAAATCATAAGGGACTTACTAAAGTTGAACTGTTTACATGCCTACATGGAAAGATCATATTTATAACTCTTGACACTTTTCTCAGTGTTTGGGTAGTTGGAAGGATTAGACACATATAGACAGAGGGCACAGGGTGAGTCAAATATGAAGGGATGATATCTAAAAAATAAAATTAAGGAGTGAGAGAGGAATATATTGGGAGGAGAAAGGGAGAAATGGAATGGGGCAAATTATCTCTCATAAAAGAGGCATGAAAAAGCTTTTTCAGTGGAGGTGGGGAAGTGAAGCTTATTCTCATCAGATTTGGCTTAAGGAGGGAATAATATGCACACTCAATTTGATATGAAAATCTATCTTACACTACAGGAAAGTAGGGGAGAAGGGGAAAAGTGCAGTGATGGGAGATGATAGAAGGGAGGGCAAATGGGAGGAGGGGGTAAATAGAAGTAAATACTTTTGAGGAGGGACAAGGTCAAAAGAGAGAATAGACTAAATGGTGGGCAGGATGTGTGTTTGTCCTTCATTGCTGAAGAAGACCAAGTCATCAGAAAAATAATGACATGACTTGCATATGACTTTGTTTTGAGGGAGGGAAGGCTGTGTAGGTCACCAGTCTCACTTTTCCTCCAGAGCCATCTGAATCCAGTGACCAGATATTCATCAGGATGACTGGAGATGACCCAGGATGTGGCAATTAGGGTTCAGTGACTTGCCCAACGTCACACAGCTAATAAATATCAAGTGTCTGAAGTGAGATTTCAACTCAGGTCCTCCTGATTCCCACACTGGTGCTCTATCTACTGCATCACCTAGCTGCCCTGAGGAGGGCAGGATAGGATGGAGGGAAATATAGTAGTCTTTCACAACATGACTTTTATGGAAGTTTTTTGCATAACTACACATGTATAACCTATATTGAATTGCTTATCTTCTCCATGGGGATGGATGAGGAGGGAGGAAGGGAGAGAAGTTGGAACTTGGAATATTAGAAATTGTTTGTATATGCAACTGGGAAATGAGATATGAAGGTAATGGGATATAGAAATCTATCTTGCCCTACAAGAAATTAGAGGAGATGAGGATAAGGGAAGGGAGGGATGTGATAGAAGGGAGGACAGATTGGGGAAGAGGGTAATCAGAATACATGGTGTCTTGAGGTGGGGGGGAGGTGAGGGATGGGGAGAAAATTTGAAACTCAAAATCTTGTGGAAATGAATGTTGAAAACTAAAAATAAATAAATAAATTTTTAAAAATAAGTTTTGAGTTCCAAATGCTATCCCTTCCTCCTTCTCTGCCTCCCCTCTCCACTCCCTGAGAGAGTAAACAACCAGTTATAGGTTATACTTGGGCAACTATATAAAACATTTCTGTGTTAGTCATTTTGTGAAAGAAGACTTGAATAAAGGAAAAAGAATGAAAAGAAAGAAAGTGAAAAATAGTATGCTTCAGTCTATATTCAAACAAGATCAGTTATTTCTCTGGAGGCAAATAGTATGCTTCATCATTAGACCTTTAGAATTGTTTTGGATCATTCTATTGCTGAGAATAGCTAAGTCATTCACAATTCTTCAACATACGATATACTGTTACTGTGTACAATGTTCTCCTGATTTTGCTCACCTCACTTTGTATCATTTCATTTAAGTCTTTCCAGGTTTTTCTGAAATCATCCTATTTGTCCTTTCTTAAAGTACAATTATATTCCATCATAATTATATATCACAGCTTGTTAGGGCTATATCCCAAATACAACAAAAAGGGGATGGGGGAAGAAATGATAAGGAAGAAATTAAAGTTATCTATAATCACATAAAAATGCTCTAAATCACTATTTTTAAAATGTATTTATTTTCAGTTTTCAACATTCACTTCCACAAAATTTTTAATTTCATATTGTCTCCCCATCTGCCTCCTCCCCACACCCCAGGATAGTATGTATTCTGATTAACCTTTCCTCCAATCTGCCCTTCCTTCTATCACCAACCCATCCCCTTCCCTTCTATTTTTCTGTAGGGCAAGATAGAGTTCCATAACCCACTGCCTATATATCTTACTTCCTAGTTGCATGTAAAAACAATTTTTAATATTCATTTTTAAAGCTTTGAGTTCCACATTCTCTTCTTCCCCCACCTCCCCTCCCAATCCACCCTGATTGAGAAGGCAAGCAATTCGATATAAGTTATACATGTATAGTCATGCAAAACACTCCCATAACAATCATGTTGCAAAAGACTAACTATATTTCCCTCTATCCTGTTCCACCCTCCATTTGTTCTATTCTTTTTTTTACTGGTCCCTCTACCAAAATGCTTATTTCTGATTACCCCTTCCCCTAATCTGCTGTCCCTTCTATTGTCTCCCCCTCTCTTATGCCCTTCCCCATGGTTTCCTGTAGGGTAAGATAAACTTCGATACCCAATTGATTGTATATGTTATTCCCTCCTGAAGCCAAATATGATGTAAGGAAGGCTTACTTATGCCCTCCCATCTTCCCCTTTTTCCCCTCCACTGTAAAAGTTCTTTCTTGCCTCTTTTATGTGAGATGATTTACAACAATCTACCTCTTCCTTTCTCTTTCTTCTCCTCATATATTCCTTTCAACACTTAGTTTCCTTTTTTTAGATATCATCCCTTCATATTCAGCTCACCCTGTGCTTGCTCTCTCTCTCTCTCTCTCTCTCTCTCTCCCTCTCTTCCTCCCTCCCTCTTTCTCTTTCTTTATATATAAATATAAATATATATATATATTCCCTCCAACTATCCTAATACTGAGAAAGGTCTCATTAGTCACAAATATCATCTTTCCATGTAGCAATGTGAACAGTTCAACTTTGATAAGTCCCTTATGGTTTCTCTTTCCTGTTAAACTTTTCATGCTTCTCTTGATTCTTGTGTTTGAAAGTCAGATTTTCAATTCAGCTATGATCTTTTCAACAAGAATGCTTGGAAGTCCTCTATTTCATTGAAGTTCCATTTTTTTCCCCCTGAAGTATTTTACTGGGTAGGTGATTCCTGGTTTTAATCCTATCTCCTTTGACCTCAGGAATATCATATTCTAAGCCCTCTGGTTTCTTAGTGTAGAAGCTGCTAACTTTTGTATTATCTTGATTGTGTTTTGACAGTAACATGAATTGTTTCTTTCTGGCTACTTGTAATATTTTCTCCTTGATCTGGTAATCTGGAATTTGTCTACAATATTCCTAGGAGTTTTCCTTTGGGGGAATCTTTCTTTCAGGTGATGGTTGGTGGATTCTTTCCATTTCTATTTTACCCTCTGGTTCAAAAATATCAGGGTAGTTTTCCTCTATAATTTCTTGTGAGATGATATCTAGGAACTCTTTTTGATCATAGTTTTCAGATAGTCCAATAATTTTTAGATTATCTCTCCTGGTTCCATTTTTCCAATGAGATATTTCACATTATCTTCTTTTTCTTCATCCTTTCGGTTTTGTTTTATAATTTCTTGATTTCTCATGAAGTCATTAGTTTCCATTTGCTCCATTTTAATTTTTAAGGAATTGTTTTTTTCAATGAGCTTTTGGACTTCTTTTTCTATTTGACCCATTCTGCTTTTTAAGGCATTCTTCTCCTTGTTGGCTTTTTGGATGTCTTTTGCCATTTAGGTTAGTCTCATTTTAACAGTGTTATTTCTTCAGCATTTTGGGGGGATTTCCATTAGCAAGCTGTTGACTCATTTTTCATGACTTCTTGCATCACTCTCACTTCTCTTCCCAATTTTTCCTGTACTTCTCTTACTTGATTTGCACAATCCTTTTTGAGCTCTTCCATGGCCTGTGACCAATTCATATTTTTCTTGGGGGCTTTGGATAGAGGGGCTTTACTTTGTTGTCTTCTTCTGGTTGTAGTTTTGATCTTCCTTGTCACTTTTGATGTAAGAAAATACTTCTTCACCAAGAAAGTAAGAATCTATAGTCTGGTTTTTTCCCTGTTTGCTCATTTTCCCAGCCAATTACTTTATTCTTGAACTCTTTGTTAAGTGGAGTGCTCCAGAAGCAGTTGCAGCCTCAAGCAGTGGCTGCTGTTGCCTTGGGGTTGGGTTGGGATGGGGTGGACCACACTCCCCTCTGAGCCATGTGAGTGACTCTTTCCACAGACCTTTAGTGCTATCCTCGGTTTTTGTGGATTGAGAAGTCCAGAAACCTCAGCAGCTGCCAGCAGTTAGTCCCCTAAAGTCTCCTCCAACTCTAACCACACCAGCATGACCCACAAAGAACTGTGCTCTGCTCCTAGCCCAGTGTGAAAGACCCTTCCTGTTGACCTTCTAGATTGTCTTAGGGTGGAAATTTGTTTCTGTCCATCATTTTGTGACTTCTGATGCTCTAGAATTTATTTAGAGTCATTTTTTACAGATTTTTTTCAGGGATCTGGGGGGAGAGCTACAGCAAGTCTCTGATTTTACTCCACCATCTTAGCTCTGCCTCTCTAAATCATTATTGATTAAAGATCTGCAAAGCAAAATACCTCTGAGGTACCACATTATACCTATCAGATTGACTAACCTGACAAAACAGGGAAATTATAAGCGTTAGAGAAGATGTGGGAAAGCTGGAACACTAATTCCTTGTTGTTGGAGTTGTGAACTGATCCAACCATTCTGGATAGCAATTTGGAATTGTATCCAAAGGGCTATAAAAATGTGCATACCCTTTGACCTAACATTACCACTTCTAGGGCTGCATCCCAAAGAGATCATAAAAATGGGAAAAGGACCCACATGTACAAAAATATTTATAGCAACTCTTTTTGTGATGGCCAAGAACTGGAAATTAAAGGAATGCCCATCAATTGGGGAATGGCTGAACAAGTTGTAGTATATGAATATAATGGAATATTATTGTGTTATAAAAAATGATGAACAGGCAGACTTCAGAAAAATCTGGAAAGATGTATATGAACTAATGCTGGATGAAGTGAGCAGAACCAGGAGAATACTGTACACAGTAACAGCCACAGTATACAATGACTGATTTTGATAGACTTAGCCCTTCTCAGCAAGGCGAGGACCTAAAACAATTCCAAAGGACTCATGATGGAAAATGCTATCCACATCCAGAAAAGAAGTATGGAGTCTGAATGCAGAGCGATGCAGACTGTTTTCTTCTTTTTTGTTTTGTTTTGTTTTGTTTTTTTCCTTTCTTGTGGTTCCTCCCTTTCATTCTAATTCTTCTACACAACATGAGTAACATGTGAAAACATGTTTAATAGCAATGTATATATAGAGCCTATATAAGATTGCATGTCATCTTGGGAAGTGGGGAGGGGAAGGAAGGGGAGAAAATTTAAAACTTACAGAAGTGAATGTTGAAAACTAAAAATAAATTAACTTTAAAAAAAAAATAAAGGGGGAAGGACCTTAAATAAGACCTTAAACATTTATAGTAGCTCTTCTTGTGATGGCTAAGAATTGGAAATCAAAGATCCATCAATTTAGCTGTCTTGAGCTTATTCAGCTTCCAAAAACTGAATTTTAAGGCATATACTGAGCAGTCGAACTTAGTCTGTCTCTTGAAATGTTAATTAGCCCAACATCACACTGACACTCAACACAAGAAATTCACAGAAAACTGGGGTTTAGATAAGACCTATAATTCTAAGATTTTGAATTACTTTCTCATAACAATTTCCTTATATGTGAAGAAGTAAAGAGAAAGGGGAAGGGGCAGATGAAAATTTATTTACTTTGTATCTAAAACAATGCATAGTGTACTGTCAATGATCAAGAAATGGAGAAAAATAATGTTATTACAAACAAAACAAAGCTTTTCTACTAAAGAAGGAGATGGAATTCGGGGATCAGAATTATACAAGTTGACTTTTTATATCAATCTGATTCACCAGATAAATGTTCATTTCTCTACTTTATTCTATCTGCATATTCACGGCTATGTTTATATTACAAAAAAAGATTAAAAATAATCCATCCAATGATTTCCAATACCTTAAATAATAATGGATTTCATTCAGAACACAATCTAAAGGTAAAGTGAAATATACATATGTACATATATGTATATGTGTGTGCATATATATATATTTGTGTGTATATATGTACTTATGTATGTATACACATAACACCAATAATAGGTAGCTTTCTCTTTTCTCTAGAATAGAGGCAGCATGGTATAGTGTTTGGAAAGTTTATCCAGGGGGTGAGGAAAACTTCATTTATGAAGGTCTACCCCTGAATTAAACTTACTATGTGACTCTGGCTAAGTTTACTTAAGTTCTTAGTGCTTTAGGGAACTCTTTAAGAGCATAAATTGCAGAAAAGATGCTGACCTATACAGGTAGAGACTCTTCATTCTGCAGTTCCCTGTACTAATGAAATTCTCACATCCTGTCCCATTCCCCTTTTTTCTGAGCTGTACTGAATATGCAAAGAAATGAGGCCGCTCTCATATTCCAGTCATGTTAGTACTTATACCAAAAAAACAAAAACAAAAAACTTAGGACCAAAGGAAAGTTAAAGGATTAGGAACAACTTTCCCAGCTTTGAACATTTGTAGTTGAATAGGTGAAAGAGAGAGACAAAGAAAGAAAGAGATAGAGAGAGAGAGAGAGTGTGTGTTTGTCTGTGTGTGTTTGTGTCTCTGTGTGTGTTTGTGATATGGTTTAAAGAACATTAGTTCTTGGATTCAGAGGACCTGGATTAAAATCATGCTTCATATACTTAATACCTATGTGACTTTGGGCAAGTCAGTTTCCTAATTGCAAAATGAGTGGAGTTGGATTAGATGGCCTCTGAGGTCCCTTCTTTTTCTAGAGCCATGATGCTATGAAACTGTTGTTCAGTCATTTCAATTGTGTCTGTCTCTTCATGATCCCATTTGGGGTTTTCTTAGCAAAGATAAGAGGGTGGTTTGCCATTTTCTTCTCCAGCTCATTTTACAGATGAGGAAACTGAGGCAAACAAGGTTAAGTGATTTGCCCAGGGTCACAACTAGTTAAGTATCTGAGGCCAGATACACTTCCTGACTCCAGGCCCAGTGCTCTACTACTGTGCCAATGATCCTATGAAATACATATATTTAAATTCTGACCCATAAGGCCAGGTCTGCAGTTAAAACAAGCAAGCCAAACTAAGGGAAAAGACAGTGGGCAAGACAGGAGACAGGAATCAAAAACACAGTGGCACCTACCAGAGCAAGTAACGGCTCTAACCACTGAAGAAACTCAACTATAGACTTCCTTGCTGCTACCAGAGAGAGAATGAGAGAGAGAGAGAGAGAAAGAGAGAGACAGACAGACAGAGAGAGAGAGAGAGAGAGAGAGAGAGAGAGAGGGAGAGGAAAAAGGGGCTAAACTAGGAAATCATACAGCTGAAAAAGAAAGGCTTAAGAGGAAAGGAAGCTTGAATTATAGTCTTTTAGTGGTCAGGATCAAACTAGGAGGTACATCCCATAGTAACTTCAAACAATGCTGGGTTGGAGAAATGTCTTGAACTGGTCAACATACAGATCAGATCTACTATGTTACCAGTCAGGATTTTACTGCAGAAAAACCACAATTAGAAGTTATATTGTGTTATTGTAGATTTCAGTTATACCACACTGAAAAAAAATTACCCACTATAAGCTATGCTTACTTTCTTTTTCTCAGGTAAATGTTGTGATTCCTGAATAGTAGATTATAATGGAAATTTAATTTTAAAATCTTCTTAAGGAAGAAAAATAAAAAAACTTGAAAGGTTTTCTAGTATTTTAGCTACTGCAAAGTTTATATAACTTGATTGTTATAAGAAAAGTAATGATCTCACAGCTATATTTTTCATATTAGACATGATTTTGAAGTTTCAGCTAAATTCATACAAGTAAAACAAAAGAACATGAGAAGGTTGGACCACTCATTTCAATCATTTTAGTAATCAATTCAGATCACCACATGATAAATTAAGCAGGCTCCATCAAACACTGAGACTAGTCCCAGGATTAGATCAATTGTGTGGCAATCCAATCTGGTGGTCACACATTAACATTTTATCATCCAAGGAATGGAACAGTATGAAGGGTGCAGGAGACCAAATAATGAATAAACCAAAGAAAGACCACAGTGAGTCAGCCAATAGTGTATCCAGCCTACTTTCTACTTAGCCTCTAAAAATGGCACTGTGAGATATTGTTCGAACACATGATTCCTATTTTCTCTGTATGAAGCTATCCTAAGGGGTTAATTTAAAGATGACAAAAGGAATAGTTTAATAAGCCAATGGAATGTCCATGCTAAGTCTAAAACAATATGGTGAGCCCCCAAATATGTAAGGAGGGTTCAACTAGGGCACGTAAAAAACAAAACAGGTCAAAGCTCCTATGCCAATTAATAATGGGATCAGGGACATGATGAGCCAATGTAGTTCCAACCTGGAGGTGGAGAGAGGGAAGGGGGTGAGAGAAGGAGGAAAGGACAGAAAAGAGGATCTGTTCAAGGATTGCAGCCCAGACCTGGAAAAACTGGGCAATTGAGCAAGAAGTCAAACTCAGTAAGATACTTCTTGAAATTAAAAATAAAATTAAGAAAAAAAGCAATTCAGCATAACCAACCCACATGTTGATAGTGTATATGATACTGTACCTCCACAATCTCCTACCTCTGCAAATAAAAGACGGAGCTACATTTTCTCAATATTTTCCCCAAGTCTAAGTTTTGGGGTTATTTTAATTAGGTAGCATTCAGTTTGGGAGTTTGTTGTTATTTTTCTTTCTATTTATTTTGATATAACTATCATATATTATTCTTTTAGCTCTTTTTATTTCACTTTGCATCAATACACATTTCTTCCTATGAGTGTCTATTATAAGTTCCCAAAGTGGGTAATACCACCCCTAGGGTGGTGCTAGTGCAATCCAGAAGGGTGGTAGTAGCCTCAGGTACAACCAGCAGGCATTGAATAAAAATAAGGGGGGAATGGAAGCATAAGGAAAGAAGAGGAGAAAAATGCTTTATCTTTTTTTCACATTAAAGTTGTAGTGATTACATTATTTTCCAAATAAATGCAAAAAAATGCAAGGTATAACCAATCAGTGGTCAAGTTTGCCAACAGGTCTTATCAAGCAAGTGTTGGCAGGCAAGTGTGCCATGCATTATCAGGAAGTCCAGCTTGCACTGACAGGAATGTGTGCAAGTAATGACTTGTTTACAATATAATACTCTATAGTTACCTGACAATACTGAGTCATCAAAATTTCAATGCAGGAAAAACTCCACAAATTTACAATAAATTATTAAATTTAAGATATGTCATTTTTTTTATTTTATGTATTTTTTGAAATGATGAAAATTTTTCCGAAAGCATTAAAGGGTTAAAGAAAGTAGATTTCTAGGTGGGTACTGAGTAATTTTTTTTTTTGAAAAGGAGGTGGTAGGCCAAATAAGTTTGAGAACCACTGTTCTAAATTCTTTATATTCATCATTTCTTCCAGCTCAGTAATATTTTATTATATCTTTGCCCTACAATTTGTTTAGTCATTCCCCAATTGGTGAGCATCTATTTTGTTTCCAGTTATTTGCTACCACAAAGAGTCTCTCTACGAATATTTCAGTTTACATGGTAAATTTGATCAAGGTTTAGTTTTAAGGAACAAGGCAAGAGCTACAACAGGAAATCAGCAATGAGGTTGACTTGATACTGAGCTCTTTAGACCTATTAACTGAGGACATATTTCCCTTCTTTTGGGCCTAAATTGTTCCCTGAGAGCCTCATCTGTAGAAACAAAAGGGCTTTGGAGAATAGGGAATCAAGGCAGTCATTATACCTTTACTTTCAGAAGGGTGAAATTCATGTACTTTCCTGGATATACAGGGGAGACAAGTTGCTCCAGGTACTGAAGGAACTAGGTTGCACAGTGGATAGAGAAAAGAACTGGAAATTATTTCAGATGCTTGATACCTGTGCAGCCATCAGTAGTCACTTAACTGCTCTGGTGCCTCAGTTTAATCATTTGTAAAATGTGAGCATTGGAATTAATGACCTCTAAGGTTTTTCCCAACTTTAAATGTAATGCATGTTCCTATGATTCTCCCCACCAGGAGAGATCATGCATAACCTTCCTGAAGGGAAAACTACCAGCATCCTGTACTTTTACAATGTAAGCCACTGAACTAGAAAAAAAATGCTCCCTTTAGCAGTCATTATGAAAGTCTATATTTCTAGAACACTTAAAAGGTTTGCAGAAGACTTTCTTCACAGCTATTCTGTGAGGTGGATTTTTTTCAGTCGTTTTCAGATGTATCTGACTCTTTATGACCCTGTTTGAGGTTTTCTTGACAGAGATAGAGTGGATTGTCATTTCCTTCTCCAGCTCATTTTACAAATGAGGAAACTAAGGCAAACAGGGTTAAGGGACTTGCCCAGGGTCACACAGCTAGGAAGTGTCCGTGGCTGGATTTTTAACTTTATTTGCAATCGTTCCTATAACATAGATGGTATTACTATACTTTTCCCTTAAGAGGTGGTTGTTGTTGCTGTTGCGTACTTGAATGGAATAAGCACTAGTTTTAAAGCAAAAAAATGTGTTCAAATTTCATGTCTGATGCTTACTGCCTGAGTGACCCTGAGTAAGTCAAAAATCTCACCACACTTCAGTTTCCTTAAGGGACTTAATGAGGTGAGGTGATTTCCAACTCTAAATCTATGATACTTGACTAGATAAAGAAGCAAAGACTTAAAAATTTAAACTTTTTCTGTATCCAACCATTAATATAATCACAATTAGAACACAGAATCATTTCCAACAGGGCATCAGTTAACAAGATGAAATGAAAAAGGGACAGAGTGATTTATTGAACAGGAGCCTCGAGTTCATCAGTTTCAAAGTTTAGCAAGTTTTAACACTGGTTGAACCTGTTGTATCCAGGCGGCACGCACATAAACAAACTAGAGATGCCATTTTTGCAGAAATCACTGCCATTTTCCCCAAAAAGCAGAAACCCAAACTCCAAGCTATGACTACCCTCCTTCCTACAAAACTAGTTGAACATTTGAATCAAACTAGGCAGTATTTTTCCAAATTATTTTTACTCTAGTGAAAATATTTTAACTGAAATAATTGAATGAATCATCTGTTTATGTTGGTATCATACAGACCTAACCTATTGTCTCTCCCATGTCCCTGAAATTTTCTTAGTTCATTTTATTATAAGGAAATATGACAGTTTGAAAGTGATTCCAATGCCAATCAGCTACAATTCCATGTTATTACTATCATTATATTAATAATTAATAAAAATAATTATGATAATGGTGATGATAACCATCATAACAACGAATTATAGAGCACTTCATATTTGCAAGGTTCTTTACAATCAGTTTTATTAGGGCAGGTCTGGGCAAACTCACGCATACACTTTTGCCAGAACACTGAGGCAAAAAAGAGATCTTAATTTACCAAGATTTTTCCAGAATCCCACAACCTATAATGTTAACAAAATACCACATGGTAATAATCCAGGAAGCTCCCTGATCTTTTCCTTAGGGGGGCAGCAAACACACCACCTGCATGGGTGGCGTCACCCTAAGCAACCAACTGCCTGAACCTGCCAAGAAATGCTAAACTGTCTCAACTGAACAGGAAAAAAGAATTGTTACTCAGACTTAAAGGTTGTTATAGGAAAAACAACAGCAGCCAGCAGATCCCCAACCTTAAAAAAAAAAAAATCATTCCTATAGCCAAAGGGAGCATTTGAGTTTGTTCATGGGTCAAAGAAAATCTAGTTGACAATTTAATTTCAACAGCAGTAGGAGTCCTAACTCTATGAAATTAACCACAGTTTGGGCTGTTGCTTTTTCCATCTTGTGAAAACGCAGGTGTTCTATTGCCAGGAAGTTAGAAGAGTTTTAAGGTGAATTTCAAAAGTGCTGCCTATAAGAAAGATTCGCTGCCAAATCCTGGGGGAAGAAAAAACTTACCTGTTCACCCAAGCCAGTGTATAGATTCTGAAGTCACAGAATTATAGACTTAGAACTGGAAAAGATCTTAGTGGTCATCTATTTCAACTTCTTTATTTTACAGATTAAGAAATTGAGTCCCATATAAGCTATGTGATTTGGGCAAGGTCACAGAGATGATAAATGACAACAATTGAACAAACTCAGGTCTTCTAACTTCAAAGTCATTGTTCTTTCCACCCCACTTAGGTGGACCCAATAACTTCATTCAACACGTTTGAATATCCTTTTCATGCACCATCAGCATCAGAGATTCATTGAACATTTGGTGTATGCTAAACAGTAGGGAATCAAAGATGAGGTTCACATCCTTGAGACACTTTAACAATCATCTTGGGAACCAGGACACATCTACAATGTAGAAGAAAGAACATGAGACTTGGGAGTGAGAGGATTTGGGTTTGAATCTGAACCTTATCCTTTACCCCCTAATAGGGTATCCTGAGCTTTTAGTCCTGGTTCTGTCATGAACTACTTGTGTTCCAAAGCACTTCACCCTTGTCAGCTTCAGTATCCCTGATCCTACTGATGAGATGCAGCTAGGTGACCAGTACAATCTCTTTCAACTATCCCACTCTATGAACATGTTCAAAGGGTAGAGGACAGATAGTCTGAAAATGATTATGTATGTAGCTGTTTAACTGCATCAATAGTATTTTGTAACAAACCACAATAGATATGTGATGGAATGCAGTTTTTAGTTATTTACCTGTTCTAGGGCCCTTAATTCATGTGCAATAATACCACTAAAACTTCAATATTAGTATGATGCAGGCCATTATTAATTCAGATTATGTAGATAGGGGAGAAGATGGTATCATTCAAATGCACCTATCAGGAGATAGAAAGCCCATATCAGAATCAGTGTAGAGATTCTATCTAAACAGATGTTTGGACACAATACAATCCTGGAGAAATTAACCAATGCGTATTTATTGAGTGCTTACTATGTACTCAGCACCATACTAGTCACAGGGAGAGTGAGAGAAGTTTACAAGGGGATAAAGAAAAAACATTCAAAAAATTATGATGTTCTCTTTTCTCAAGTAGTATGGAATAAAATAAAATAGGCTGCCATCTTATGAAATAAACTTTGCTGGTGCCCTTTGTTTGACATCCTATTAAAGAATCATAGATTTCGAGCTGGAAGAGACCTTAGAGATCATTGACTCATCTCTTTTCACAGATGAAGATACTGAGGCTGACACAGGTGAAGTGACTTGTCCACTGTCACACAGCAACTAAGGGTCTGATGCAAAATGTTAAATCTTCCCATTCCATGTTCAGCATTCTGGACTGCTATGTCATACTGACATCAGTCATTTCTGAATTCAGTCCCAACCTCAGCAACCAGAATTTAACCATCCTTTGGAACAAAGAAAAATTACTAAACAAAACCAACCAATATAATAGTACACACATTTGACAATATACGTGACAGTCTGTCTCCATAGTCCTCTGCCTCAGTGCTAATAGGAGTAAAGTATATTTTCTATTCTCTGGGACCAAGGCTAGCCTTTCTTTTATTCTTATGACCATAGTCATTGTATATGTTGGTCACTATTTACAAGTTCATAAAAATCTTTTCATGTTTCTTTGAATTCTTAATAGTTATATTTTACAGTAGTATATATTTACAGAATGCCATTTGTTTAGCAATTCACTAATCTATGATCACCCACATTTACCATCTTTGTTTGAGAGAAGACCTATTACTCTTGGAAAGTGATGAATGACAGCAGTTTTCAAGAGAAGAAATCTAAGGTATTAAGAGTCACATGAAAAAATTATCTAAATCACTAAAAATTAAAGTAATCCTATTTAAAGCAACTCTGAGGTTTCATCTCACATGCATCACATTAACAAAGTTGATCCTTTCCCCCCCCCCAAAAAAATGAAAAATATTGGAGAAGTTGTAAGAAAACAGATTGATACACTATTGGAGAGCTGTGAATTGATTCAGCCATCCTGGAAAGCCATTTAGGATTATACTTTAAAAGTTACTAAATTGTGTATACCCTTCAAACCCAAAATACCATTACTAGGTCAACACTCCCAAAGAAAACAAAGAAAGAAGAAACAAATCTATTACAGCTCTTATTGTGGCAAAGAAAAGTAACCTAATGGGGTTCTCAACCACAAGGAAATGGATGAACAAATCATGGTACAATCCTACAATGGAATGCTATTGTGCCATAAGAAATAATGAAAAGAATAGTTTTTAGAGAAACCTGGAAAGATATAAACTGATGCAGAATCAAGACAGCAGAACCAGAACAATTTATACAATCAACATCATTGTAAAGAAAACTACTTTAAAAAATTTAAGAGCTCTTACCAGTGCAATGACCAACCATGATTTCGGAGAACTCACGATGAGCCATGCTACTTGCCTCCTGACGGAGAAGTGATAGACTCAAAATGAATAATGTCACAATTTTGTAATATGGACCACCTCGAATTTTTTTTTTTGCTTAACTATGGATATTTGTGACAAAGAGACTCTCTTTTTTTTCACTCTTTTTTATTGAGTGAGAAGCTAAGAGAGAGAGAAAATAAATGCTTATAATTGAAATACATTTTTTATTATAGCATATATTTTCAAACTTAAATGTTCTATATTAACTGTTACAGAGCAGTATTAATCACTATTCAGATAGAATACTGCAGCTATAATTCAGGAGTTTGTTTTTCTATGTTTAATAGGGTATATATTAGCCCAATGTGGAAAACATCATGACCACTCCAGGGACCATCATTTTTTTCTTCATATCAAAATTTGAATGATTAAATCTTATTCTTCTTAAGAAAAATACCCACAAGGTGCTGGGCACTTGGAATTCAAAGGAATTACAATACAATAGGTACTAGTCCAATATAAGCTCCCCTCTCACTGTCTGATGGAGACCCATAGAAAATCAAGAAGAACTGATTCCTTCATGGGCCAAGAACACTGGTAGAAGACTACAGAGACTTTGGTCCCACAAGACTTGGCAAGGATGAAAATTATACTTTGAGGTGATATGGGTATAATCACTAAAAATTCTTGATATATTTCTTCCACATTTAAACTGCTCACCAATGCTTTACATGAGTTCTTGTATTAACAGACTTTAGAAATAAAAATTTTCTAAAAAAGATAAACACATTGGTAGGTTTTCAGTGAATGGTTTTGAGTGAGGTCCATAGAGTACCATAAAACTGGGTATAATTTTGACTGTAACTGTGCAAACTGGAAGGTATTCTTGGGTCCTATATAATCAATTTTTCTTGCTTTCTAGCTAGGTGCTAAATTTGAATTGTTTCTACACTACGGAAGGACTGCAAGTTCTATCAGTATATTAAATTGCTACACCCTTGTACAGAGCTTCAATTGCCTCACCCTTGTTGCAGTTCTGTCTCTTGGCTTTGTCTTCTGTGGTCAAACAGAACAAATCTAATCCATCTTCCACATGGAAGAAGCCAAAATAAATCAGCCAAGACATGAGTGAAATTAAAAACTAAAGAAAATCCCCTTTGAAATTGTGTTTCTTTTCTCAGATCTTTTTCACTGTATTTTTGTTAGCAATTTATTTAACTGGAGACATTGCTGTACTGACTATATTCAGGTTGATGCTTATGCTCTCTCCTCAGTACTAGTGGGCTACTATAGCTATAAATGGTGGAACCGACTGGTTAAGTCTGTTTCAATGACCGAAAAGGAACCGATTGGTTAAATATGGACGAGGCCAACACAAAAAAAAAATGTTTTATAGGCCAGGGGCCATCCCCCCCCCCCCCAAAAAAAAAACTATCTGTAAGACTTGAATTAGCGGATAAATACCTGGGAGCTGAAGGAGAGGCGCAAAGGAGGAAAGAGATAAGAAAAGGGGAGACAATTCAGCGAGAACTGGAACCTAAACACAGAGGCTTCTCATTCAAAGTTTTTAAACTAATGATTGCTGTTAAAATCTACACAAGAGAAATCTGAGAAGCGCTTTGCGATTTCTGAAGGAGAGTCAGTATATCACGGCCTCCTGGTATCTGGTATACAGAAGATAAAACCACAGCTAGTAGTAATACTGCTGGGATTAGAAAACAGACCCCTTCAAAAACAGCCCAAAGGTCTATCCACAGGGCAGTACTGTCCCTCTTGTGATAATAACGTTTGCAACTTATGCGTATCTATGCAAATGACTGCACAAATGAAAATGAGTAGGGGGGACTTGTCAATGCAATTGCTCCCAGGCTATCAATTACATCAGACTCGTGTACCTCACCAGGAAAATCCTGAGACTACAAAGAGAGCTATACAGGTAGTTAGGAGATTGGGATTCTAATCCTGTTTCTGCCAGTAACTTGCTGAGTGACCTTGGGCAAGTTAGTTTTGGGACTTGGATTTTTTGCACCTCTATAGTGAATGGGATGGATTAGATATGATTCTCTCAGGTTCCTTCCAGACCCTGATTCTGTGATATGAATTGAAGATATCTTTCTTTAATCTCCCTGTGCCTCACCTCTCTTGCAAAATGACATTAGAAATATATATATTTCCCAAAAAAAGCATGATTTGTGTTTGAAAGTGATAGTGCCAATAGTATCGCATCATTGCTAGAGCAAGAGCTAATGTGCCTCCTTATAAAATTTACTGCTCCAGAGTGACAAGCATTGGAGCAAATTGAGAACAACGCATGAGTGCTATTGATTGCATTTCTAATGTGTCACTACTCCTCCTCCTGTTTAGTGGCAAGACACTTCAATAAGTATTTATTATGTACCTACCATGTGTCAAGTGCTGTGCTAGGGTCTGCGATTATAAAGACAAAAACGGTCCCTTCTCCCAAGGAGTTTAGATTCCTAAATGTGAACGTAAAAAAAGAAATACAAAATGTATACAATGTCTGGGAAGAGGATGAAGGTTTAATATTAAAGACACTTTCTTAATCAGGAGGTTTCAAGGAGCACAATGGAAAAGGAGAGCAAAGTGGGATAAAGATAAGGAGAGGATGGGGATGTACAGTGGGAAAAAAAAAAATGAGTATCTGGGAAGGGAGCTTGGGCCTAGGAAGTCAATAACTCAGCACCACAAGGATTCCAAGGGGATCCATACAGCAATGAAGGGAGGGCAATAAATATTTAACAATCAGCTTTCAGGGGGTGGGGAAATGTAAAACCATATACTTTTAAGCTTAATTTGCATTACCCATATTTTCTTCATCACTTGCTTTAGATAAGGAACAAGGTAATAATTCAAGCACTAATATATAGCTTTTGCAGATTACTGAGGAGCGAATGCTCACACTGAAAATCTGACAATAGACTCTCACAAGCTGGTCCAAGCTGGCTCTGATGCACCTCTGAATAAAAGACTAGATTCTAGGACAGCAGCTGAGCAGGCAAAGGCAGGACATCAGAGGGAGAGTGTGCATGCACCACCTACAGAGCACTAACCTCTGCTCTGCCCTACCTAGTTGAGACAGCACTGAGAATGTGGCTTCCCTTCCACCATAATGACCCTTGGGGTTTGGTCGGCACATCGAAGGAAACAAGCAAGAGTGATAGCCATGATGAAAAATCCTTCACATTTATAAAGCAATGAATAGTTTATGATCTATTTTTTCTCACACCCACCCTGTGAGTTAGAGAATGAAAGCAAAAGAGTGAGGCTTCAACAAAAGGGCTCTTCGTTGCTGTTGCTAACATACTTTTTATTCCGTTGGTCTGGTGAGAATCTTTCTTTACCAGTGCATATCAGTGCATATCTGATATCAGATATGCATATCAGTTCCTTTATAACCATAGAGAGTAGTCTGGGACATCAAGGTGTTAAACAGCATACCCAGTGTCACTCAGTCAGAAGTGAGATTTGAACTCAAGTCTTCCTAACTCGAAGACCATATCTGTATAGAAATAGGAAAAGGAGAAGACACAGATATTGGGAGAGCAAGATATGGGAAGCCAAGTGAACTGGATGTGAAACAGATGGGCAAGGAAAAGCTGGGCAGTAGTCTCATTCCTGACACTTTATGGCTTTATGATATGCACTTCTCTTTGCCTCAACTTCCTCATCTATAAAATGAGGAAGGGAAAGACAAATGATTTCTAAGGACTTTTCAATTGTGACTTTCTAAACTTTGGTATTATAAGAGAAAAGAAAAAGGAAAACAAAAAGAAACATAAGTTCTAGCTCTAACATTAGCCCCAGGTCTCATTCTAGTTTTGGTTCTAGCTCTAGTCCTACCTCTAGTTCTAGTAGTAACTCTAGTTCTAGCTTAAATTCTAGTTCTAACTGTAGTTCTATTTTAGCTCTGGTTCTATCTCTATTTCTAATTCAAATTCTTGCTTCAGCTACAGTTCTAGCTCTAACTTTGGTTCTAGTTCTAGCTATAGCTGTAGCTCTAACTCTAGTTCTACCTGTAGCTATTGTTCTAGTTTTAACACTTGTTCTAGGTCTAAGCCTAGGTCTAGGTCTAGTTCTAGTTCTACTACCTGCCAGATGTATAATTTGTAAAAGTCATTTAAGTCTCATGCCTTCATTTTTCTCAACTTTAAAATAAGGAAATATTAAAATTTCAATAAAGACCTAGAAAACATAATGGAGAAAGAACATATAACATACTGGATAGCAGAATCAGGATCTAAAATCATGACAGGCCAGAATACTAGAATGAATCTAATAAAAGAAAGAAAGATAAAAGAAGGAAGGAAGGAAGGATTTGGTTTCAACAAATCAACTTCACAAATACAAGGTGGGTGAGACATGGTTAGACCTCAATTCATCTGAAAAATATTTGGGAGCTGTGATGGGCTAGAAAGTTCATATGGGTTACCAATGTGAGGTGATAACCCAATAAAGTTAATGTGGTTTGGGTCTACATTATATGGGGCAGAGTATCAGAGGGTGCTAATATTTGCTGTACTATGCCCTAAATGCACAGGTCTGACCACATCTCAATGACTGTGTTCTGCAGTAGGTTGTTGATCTTCTTTGTTTTTGAAGAGGACCAATGATATCACAAGGATGATGTTTTGACTTGTGCATGAATTGGATATGAATGGGAAAGAGATGTGCAAAGCTATCAGCCTCACTGTAACCTCAAGTGTCATCAAAGTCCAATAGCAAGATAAAGGTCAAGATGGCTGATGATGACCTGGAATGCACAGAATATGTGTTTGAAGTGTCCAAGGACCTAAAAGGCAATGGGTATGGAATCTCATTAAAGTGGTCTTTTAGTTTTCTAGCAAAACATCTTCCAGAACCTAATACTTGTCCTATGTGATTCTTGTCAGTGACATTTGGAAAATTCTCCAAATGGGACATGCTAAAAGTAATGGAGGTCTTCTTATGGTTCTTGGGAAAGACTTTGATAATAAGCTAGAGTTTATCCAGAGAAGGACAACCAGGATTGTAAAGGGTCTTGATTATAGACAATATAGGACAGATTGAAGGAACTGGAGATGTTTAACCTAAAGAAGAGAAGACTCAGGAGCAATATAATAGCTGCTTTCTGGTAATGAAGAGTTGTCATTGAAAAGAAGGATTACATTTATCCTATTTGACCCTAGAAGAAAGAATAGGGGAAACTTACAAAGCATAAAATTTAGACTTGATATCAAAGATAAAAAAACCTTCTAACAGAGACATCTAACAGATAGAATACCTTCAAGTAAAGGGATTTCTTTCACTCAAGTTCTTTGAATGGAAGCTGGACAGCTACTTATCATGTATGATATGGTGGTGATACATTTTTTAAAGTATCCTTTGAACTACATAGGTGTTGAGGTCCCTTGAAATTTTATAGTTCTGTGAGCATGTGTGTAGGGGAGCAGAGGAAAAGTCAGTAAGTAAAGGGCTGAATATGAGAAAGGGATAGAATGAATGAGCAAGTCCCTACCTTCCAGAGTTGATGAGAAGATCAAATAAGATAGTTGCAAAGCCATTTGCAAACAGCAGTTTGCAAACTTTAAAGTGCTATTGATTGATTGATGATGATAACTATGTGGGCTAAATGATAGAAGTAAATTACTTCAATTCTAGATGAAGTTGGAACTGGTTGAATCACCATACTCAAAGAGTCTGCTCATTAATGTTCTAAGGTCAACTTGAAATCTGTTTTTGAACCTGTACTGTTATATGTTTTTATCAATGACTTGGGCAAAATCATAGATAGCATACTTAAAAATTATAAGATGATACAAAGCTAGTTAGGATAGCTAACACAATGGACAATATGGTCACAATTATATATGTGTGTGTACATATATATGTGTGTGTGTGTATACATATATATATGTATATATATATATGATTGTTGTCCTTCATCTTCGAAGAGGACTAAAATGACATCATCACTGTAAAGTGAAGTTTCAGTGCATCCGACTGTGGTGATCAGACCAATATGAGCTCGGAATGCTCTACCACAGGTTGGGCACAAATAGTCTGTTTGAATATTTGGGATGGATATTCCCAATTTGTGTATCCTGTGTTTACTTTATGCTGTCTCAATTCTGCTTTGTTCAAAGAACACAGCATTTTTTCTTATGTGGGCACACCATGCTGAGTGGTCCTGTGCCAGTCTCTCCCATGTTACACAGTCAAATCCAAAGTTCTTGAGACCTTCAGAGTATTCGTGTATCATTTCTTCTGGCCACCACGTGATCACCTGACCCATGCAAGTTCTCCATAAAATGGTCTTTTTGGCAAGCATACATTTTGCATTCGAACAGCATGGCCAGCCCATAGGAATTGCACTCTCTGAAGCATCGTTTGAATACCTGGCAGTTCAGTTTGAGCAAGGACTTCAGTGTCTGGAACCTTATCGTGCCAGGTGATCCTCAGAATCTTCCTAAGACAGTTCAAATGGAAGTGATTCAGTTTCCCAGCATGGTGCTGGTAGCCTGTCCATGTTTCACAAGTATATAACAATGAGGTCAGCACAACAGCTCTGTAGACTTTCAGTTTGGTAGTCAGTCTAATACCTTTTCTCTCCCAAACTTTTCTTTAGAGCCTCCCAAACACTGAGCTAGCTCTGGCAATGCGTGCATCAACCTCATTGTCAATGCATACATCCCTGGAAAGTACACTACCACGGCAAGTGAACTCATCCACAGCATTCGAAAGTTCTTCATTTGTTGTAATCAATGGTTCCACATATGGATGGTGTGGTGGTGGCTGATGGAGCACCTATGGTTTTTTTTGGTGTTAATTATTAGGCCAAGATTAGCACAGGCAGTGGAGAACTGATCTATACTTTGTTGCATCTCAGCGTCAGAGGTTCACTGAGTGCACAATCATCTGCAAACAGAAAATCATGCACCAACATTCCCTTCACTTTAGTGTTGGCTTGTAACCTTTTCAAATTGAAGAACTTGTGTAGTACACTAGTTGACCTTGACACCGTGTTCATCCTCATTGAAAGCGTTTGTCAACATGGCTGAAAACATCATGCTAAAAAAGGATGGGAGCAAGCACACAGCCCTGTTTCACTCCATTGGTGACTGGGAAGGCACGAGAGCTTTGTCCATTATCCAGAACCTGGGTAAACATGCCATCAAGAAATTGATGTGCAATATTGCAAAGTACAAGCAAAGTTTAGAGAGATGCAGGATTCCTGGCTCAGTAAGAAGGCAGATGAAATTCAGTTTTATGCTGATAGTAACAATCCAAAGCACTTTTATGATTCCCTGAAAGCTATTTATGGACCAAAAACTTATGGTGCATCACAACTACTCAGTGCTGATGGAGCCACAATGATTAGTGATAAGGACATGATCCCAGAGAGATGGGATGAACACTTCCATGGTGTTCTCAACAGACCATCATCAATCAATGCTGAAGCCATTGATCATTTACCTCAGGTTGAAGTCAATTCCTCCTTAGCTGAACTTGCAACTGAAGAAGAGGTTTTGAGGGCCATTAGGCTTCTTTCATGTGGCAAAGCACCTGGTGCTGACTCTATTCCAGCTGAGGTTTACAAGCTAGGGGGACCATTCCTCATACAACAGTTGACTGAAATTTTCCAGGTTATATGGCAAGAGGAAGTTATCCCCCAGGAATTCAAAGATGCCTCCATTGTCCATCTCTATAAGGGTAAAGGGAATAGATTGTCCTGCGACAATCACAGGAGGATCTCTGTCTTACTCATTGCTGGCAAAATTCTTGCTAGAGTTCTCCTTCATAGGCTGATCTTTCACCTGGAAGATGGGCATATACCTGAGAGCCAGTGTGGCTTCAGAAAGGGCCAAGGAACACTCGATATGGTTTTTGCTGCCCAACAACTCCAGGAGAAATGCCAGGAGCAGAAGAGAGGTCTGTTCACAACATCTGTGAATCTCAGTAAGATCTTTGACACAGTTAGTCAGAAGGGCTTAAAGAGCTTATGGAAAATTATTTCAAAATGTGGTTGCCCAGAGAAGTTTATCAATATTGTGTGTGTGTATACACATACATACATGTGTGTATAATGTATGTATGTACAAATAGACAGACTAGAACTTTAGGCCATGCCCAATGAAATGAAATTAGTAGAAATAAATGTACAGTGCTATGGTTAAGTTAGAAAAATTAATTTTTCAAGTAGTGGATGGTGGAGGTATAGCCAGAGAGAAATTTATCCCAATAGGATCCAAGAGTTTTAGTGACCTATAAGCTTAATTAGAGACAAAGGTCAAAAATACCCTGTGATATTAGGCTGCATTGAGAGGTGTAACTTCTAGATTTGGGAGATGATTGTCCTGTTGTATTCTAGAGAACTGCGTTCAGATCTGGGTGAAACATTTTTAGAAGGACACTGATAAAGTAGCTAGTGACCTGAGGAGTATAACCAAAGTAACAAAAGTCCTTGAGATCATACCACACAAAAGACAAAGAATCTGTGCATTGGTAGGTAGTTGGCAATAAGCATTTATTAAGTGCCTATTGTACTAAATGTTTGGGCTAGAAGGATAGGCAAAAAACAATCCCTACTTTCAAGGATCTAGCAAGAGAGACAATGTGAAAACATCTATGAAAAAACAACATATATACAGATTGGAAATAATCAATAGAGGGAAAACACTAGCACATTCAGGGAATTCAGGAAAAGCTTCTTGTAGAAAATAGGGCTTTTAGCTGGGACTTGAAGGAAGCCAAAGAATCCAGGGAAACCAAGAAGTAGAGATAAGGAGGAATTCCCAGAGTACAGTCAGTTAAAATGCCCAGAGTCTGGAAGTGGAATGTCTTATATGAGAGATAGCAGATACATGATGGTCATCAACTATCTAACAAGCTGTTTTGTGGAAAGGGGATTGGATTTGCTCCATTTGGTACCAGAAGGAAAGAACTAGGAGCAGTGACTCAAGTTGCAGAGGGATTCATATACGCTTTAAAACTTCCTAATTCTTGGGATTATTTAAAAGTGGAATGAACTGACTTAAATGGTAGTGGTTCTCCCTATCCCTTACCTGAGGAAAAAGAAAACACTGGATGATCATTGTCGGGGATGTTATCAAGGGATTATCCATCTGCAATATATCGATGGTGGCCTCATAGAGTTCTGATTCCATGAAACTTGACTCTGTCTAGGTCATCTAGAAGTTTCCGAGTCTACCAAGAAGATCTGAAGGTTGTGAAGGAGGAGATTGGATTTTGCAAAGGACAAGAGAGGACCATGGCTTTAGGACTGGAAGGGACCTCAGAATCCAAATGCTTTTCTTAAAGCAAATAACAGAGCCAGGATTTGCCCTCAGTCTTTTGACTCCAAACCTAAAACCCTTTGCACTGCACCACACTGCTTTTCCCAATAGGACTACAAGGTTGGCCTACAAAGGGCAAACACTGCTTTCCTGCAGCCCTGTTATGGATGAGGTTATGGTGAGCAGCAGGGTTATGTTAAGCACTTAGAAAATCCCCAAATGGCATCCTCCTGATGGCTTTTTACTTATAAATACAAATATAATAAAAATAACTGGCCCCTTCCCTTTTTTTCCCTCAGAATTGTCAATTCCCAACAAGTTGACATGAATTCCTTTGTCTCCTCCTCCAGCAGTCCCTATTCAAGGAGCAGTCTGATTAAAATCATTAATTACATTTATTTCTCATTTAACCAATGCATCCCAATGTCTTTACTGCAACATATCAATGTGATCAAATATATTTATATCACATGCAATTAAACAAGAGTGTCAGTCAGGTGCTCCTTTTAGAGGAGTTTGAAGATGGTAGTGGGTTAACCACCAACGGAAGCTCCAACTTGAACAGGCTTTATTAACTCTGCAAGGGTTTCTAACCACAGCCATCAGGATAAAGCAAGGGAACTTCATTAAAGGAACTTTCCATTAGTTTCTCTTGCACTCTGGAGCTAGTATTTAGGAAGTAAAAACTGTTGGTGCACCTGTGTCCCTCTTATGTGGCTTCCACTATCTGTCACGGTAACCTCTTCTTCCTTTACCCTTTTTTCTTCTGCCAGGGGTAAATGATTTCTCCTATGTGTGTACAATTTCCAACAGCAAGTACAGATTGTTTTTAATAACTGCACTTCCCCTCTCTGAGCCTCATTTCCTTGACTGAAAATGTGGGGGTTGGACCAAATGATTTCTTATGTCACCTTATGACTATGCACAAATCACATCCTCTCTCTGGGCCTCAGTTTCTGTATCTGTAAGGTAAGAGGGCTGGACTACAAGGTCTATTTCATTTCTGTAAGTCTTGTCCAGGTCCCTCCTCCTCTCAGCCATTTCAGCCTTTCTCTCAAAAGTTACCTTCCTCCTCCTACTCTGTATGAGTCTTATGTATACCTAGTTACTTCCATGCTGTCTCCCCCTTTTAAATAAGCTCCTTGAGGGTAGAGGCTGTTTTTCCCTTTCTTTGTATCCCCAGTACTTATCACAGTCCCTGGCAAATAATAAGCATTATAACATATGTTAATTGATTTATTCTCATTCTATCTAGAACTCTTTCAAGTATGTGATACATGAGTCCAGTGTGACATAATAGAAAGAAGACAAGAATGAGAAGCAGATCAGAGCAAATTCTAACTCTAGCCCTAGTATTTAATTAGTTTTGTAACTACTCCAATACTCTGTGGTATGGGCAAGACATTTTCTGAGCAGTATTCTAACTCTGAAATTACAGGATTCTATGAATTTCCAAGTGCCTGATAGACATCTTCTGAATATCTCTGTCACTTCAAACATGACAGGTCCAGATCTGGACTTATTTCCCAAAGATCTGTCTTTCCTCCTTCACTTCCCTATTTATTACCTTGATGGCACCTCTTTTTTACCCAGTCACCCACAGTCAAAATCATGCAGCTGACTTAGACTTTGACTTTTCCCTTTCCATCCCATCCACCCCATCTAATGAATCATTCACCAAGTCTTATCCATTGTACATCTACAATGTACTTCTCTCACATTCATCCCCTCCTTACCAGTCCCTTTGTCACAGTCTAGTTCTTGCTTCCATTACCAATCTTCAAAATTATTCTCAGTCACCCAGATTCCACTAAATCGTTTTCTGGCCTCCAGTCTCTCCTCTCTCCAATCTATTCTTCACACAGATTATAAAATAATCTTATTAAGGAATGATCAAGTCATTCCCTTGCTAATAATCTTTAATGACTCACCACTGCCTACAGAATAAAATAAAAACCCCCTTGCCTGGCATTTAAGGCTTTACACAGTCACACACCTTCTCTTCATGTACTCTCTATATCAATTCAACTATATTATCATCTGTATCCTCAACTGTACTATCAATTGATGATCAGATTTTATCCTGCCCTTTCCATTTTCCTTGTATCTAAACATGCCATTTGTCATGCCTACAAGAGAATTTTTATGAATCCCTACAAAGAACTTTGCTCCCAAGAATCTTGGGAGCAATGTAGTGCAAATATCATCGTGCTTATAGTACAACTGAGAAAATGGAGACCCAGAGAATCTAAATGATTTGCCATGGTCACACATAACTAGTGAGTGTCGGAACTAGGATTAGAATCTAAGGATTAAAAATCAAATTTTTTTATACTGTGCCATCTTACCATACGTGCTTATAATAATAATAATAAATTATATTTATTCAGTGATTTAAGTTTTACAAAGTGTTTTCCTCACAACAACCTTGTATAAGTATAATAAATAAAGTATTTTCTTTATTTTCTAGATGGGGAAATTAAATGTCATAGCAAAGAATCAACCCAATCGTACTAATTTGAAACGCTATAAACTTTTCATTATACCATATTTTAGCTCAGCAGCAAAATGACTTAGGCCTCCTGAAAGGCAGAGACGAGGTGAAGAAGTGTAGCTTGTACAAAATCAAAGAATGACAGACACAATGGCATTTGTAAGGAATTACAAAAATGTTGGTCTGATTGGTGGCGAAATGTGCATGAAGGGGAATATTGTATACCAATGCTGGAAAGATAGACTAAAGCCAGGTCATAAAGAAGAATTTCCATTTGATCCTAGAGGTAATCGGTAGCCACTGAAGTTTAATGAATGCTTTTGGAATATCATTTTGGAAGGAATATGAGAAATATGTTGGAGAAAGGAGAGACTTGTATCACAGAGTCCAATCAGTATGCCATTATGACAGTCCAGGCAGGAATAAATGAGGTGGTGGCCATAAGGATACAGAGAAGGAGCAGGATGCCTGAGATGTTATGGAGGTGGAATCAGGACTGTGCTGGACATAGTTTGAACCGGTTGAGAGAGTTAGTTGGTAAATTTTCATTGTGAGCATGTATACCTTGGAAATTGGCAAATCTACATATCTAGGCTTGATTTATTGTTTTCTTGATTATCTTGACTTAGGAAAGTGCAGAGAAAATAATCAGGTAAATTAAATTTACAAGCATGTCATGCATACTCTTTTTAGGGAGCTCATTGTCAAACATTTATTAGCACACTGTCAGACTTAGTAACTGACTGAACTGGAGAGGCGGGGAGAAAAGCAAGAGTCAAGCATAAGGGCAAGATTCCCTTTCTAGGCCTCAGTTCTTCATTTGAAAAGTGCAAGGTTGAAATATATGTTGCCTAAGCTCCCTCCTTCCTCTGAATCTTTGATCACATGGTCCTCTTTCATAGAATCCCACAGAATTTCAGAACTGGAACAGACCTCAGCAGTCATCTGGTCTACCTATGCCAAGGAAAAGAATCCTCACTGTGATATCCCAACAACTGGTCATCGAACCTTGCTTGATGATCCCTAATGAGGGGAAGCCCTCTACTTCTTGGGGTAGGCCATATTGTTCATTTGCTTCAGTTGCGTCTGGCTCTTCACAGCTCCATTTGGGGTTTTCTTGGCAAAGACTCTGGAGTAGTTTACCATTTCCTTCTCTAGCTCATTTTACAGATGAGGAAACCGAGGCAAACAGGATAAAGTAACTTCTCCAGGGTCAAACAGCTTCAAATGTGAAGCTGGATTTGAACTTTGATCTTCCTGACTCTAGGCCCAGCCCTCTATCCACTGAGTCACCTAGTTGCCCTTCATTTTACTTTTAGGTAGCTTTAACGGTTAAGAAGTTTGTTTCTTGTGTTTTCCTAAAATCTTCAATGGTCACATACCTCATCTCCTGAATATTATTCACTTGTTCAAAAAACATTTAATATCTATTAATCCCATACTATGTATAACCCACTGTATTAAGGAATGGAAATTGTAGACCCCTTAACAGGAGGCACTATCATTTTTCATCGTTGTATCCCAAACACTGAACACCACCTTGTACAGAGTAAGAACTTAATTGAATCTTCCTGTGGATTACTGGAAGCTTCCTCGTTGGTCTTCTTCTGTCCCTTCACTATCCAATCCAACCTTGATACTACTGCCAAAATAATCTTACTAATGCCTGAATCTCTTCCTGGCTCAGAAATCTCCTGTGACACCCAATTGTCTTTTGCATCAAATGTAAGTGCCTTACTCAGTCGTTGAAGACACCGTGGAATCTTGCTACGTTTCCAAGCTTGTGTTATACTTCTCCTTACTCCCTTCACAAATGTCATGTTGTAGACACAATGAACTATTAATCACTGCCCAGTCTTGTCCCCCACACCTCTGCCTCTTCACATTTGTGCATGCCATCGCTCACACCCAACATGCGCCTCCTGCACACTTTTCTGTGTTAAAATCCTTCCCTCCCTCCAAGGTCCAGCTTTCAAACGCCACCTCTTCCAAAAAATCCAATCTCGCCCCAAAATATAAAGTTGATCCTTCCCTCTCTAAATCTTTCATACTTTTTCTTTTTGAGTTCTCTCATTCACTTACATTAGTTTAGCACTATAATTATTTAGTTATATGCCTCAGTTACATTGCAAGTTCCTTTGAGATTGGAACCAAGGTTCTTTTACTTCTCTCTCTGACGTGATAGTACTTTACAGGATCTAAGCTCTCATGGACTCAAAATGATTAATCACCTCATCTCATTCAATTTTCTCCGTGTCTTCCCATAAATCCTCCTCAGGGGATGCACCCGACGTCCTTGGGGTCTCGTTCCAGGGCTTTATGTCACTTCTCCTGGGCAAGTCTTAATTATTATGGTTTTTGGTCTATTCAGATATAATATGGACCTTGCCATTTTCCTATGGCTGACCTTTAACCTCAATCCTTCAAAGGTGGTGGTACATCATGTTTTGCAGCAATCCGGTATCACCAGATTTTAAGATGGATCTTTGCTTCAGGAAAAAGTTTTAAATCATTAAAAAAAATGTGTATAACTTCTCAGAGAAAATTCAGATGACTTCCCTCCTGTTCAATTATGATATCAATTCATTTTCTGTCCACAGTGTCTGTCAAACATGTGTGCTCTGCTGGATCAGCTGTATGGGCTCTCTCTTGAACTGCCTACATTAGTCTGGGTGGAAGACATTCTTTATCCATTTGGCTTTGCCTGCAGGGAGAGTTAAACGGAACTCTTGTGAGTAATTACAAATCTCATTGATGAAGCTCTGCAATGTTCCAGAGGTTGAGGTAGTCTATACAATGCTCTCTGCAGACAGGAACATCAAGATGATTCCACAGTGCTTTTCCCATTCAGACATTGCATTGAACATCTTCCACGACAGTGGCAAGCATCCCTGTTTTATGCTTCACCTGATGTAAATAAGCAAAGGAATGTCAAAGTTTTCTCTGCTGTTAGCTCTTATTAAGGCTTATATCCAAGGTGGGATTTGAACTCAGGTCCTCTGATTCCAGTACCAGTGTTCTGTTTTGTTTTGTTTCTCTTATACTATGCTACCTCTCTCACATCTTTGGATTATTTTGAGACTCAACTCCACAGCACCTCAAAATTGGATTCCCTCCAGCACTATCTATGAATCCTGGTCATATAGCATGCCAGGGACTTGTGAGTTAGAGTCCACTTAAGATAGTTCCACTATTACTGATGAAGAAAAGAGTTTGCAAAAAAAAAAATGATGGTATATGTTTCTGTTTTTTCATCTGTCTGTTGTCCTTCCAGTTTAATCCTTAATTGCCCTCAAAATGATCTTACTTAGTTGGGTCCTTCACCATGCTTTCTGTAAATTTGTTTTTTCTCCATTGCTTTTCACTGTTTTATGAGGGATGTTGCTTCTAATCTTCTATCACCCTCCTTCTTAGGATTTTACAAGTGAGTTTATGCCATAAAGCAGTGTTGCCCTTGGCTGCTATGGCCCTCTGCTTGGCAAGGACATCAAATGTTGTGGCAGATATAAGAAAACAGGCAAAGGACAAACAGACCTTCACACAATTGACCTTTACTGTTAAAAGACTACTCTGGACAAAACCCAACTGGAGCATATAATTATAGGAATTCAAAAGTAATAAAATACTAATGGCAATACAAAACAAATTTAAAACTCCAGCAGTGCACATCCCGGCATACATGAATAATATCCCTCCCACTTTCATTAATAACCTTTTCATCAACAAAAGAATACCCCAGCTAAGGCCACTTCCATGTTGTGCTAACAAATCCCTCTATTTCAGCAGTGGTGCTGGCCAGGGAAAAGGCTTTGCTTCCACCATTTTCTTACTTCCTGTTTACTCTCAAACTTTTACCATTCCATCTACACCATCCAACAGAAACTGTTGGCTACCAGGTTACCAATTGTCTCTTTATTGATAAATCTAATAGCCTTTTCTCAGTCCTTTCTGAATTCTCTGTTGTATGTGACATTGTAGATTATCCTTTCTTTCTAGATAATTTCTCCTCTGTAGATTTTCATGACACTGCTCTATTGTGGATTTCCTCCTACCTGTCTAATAAATTTGTATTTCCTTTCCAGGATCTTCATCCATGTCCTAACCCCTTTCTATGGGGATACCCCAAGATATCTATCCCATATTCTGTCTATACTTTCTTTCTTTAGTGATCTTATCAGGTCCCTACAGTTCATCAATATAATCTCTAATAACAGTAATAGCTAATATTTATAAATTGTTTTTAATGTCTGAAGAGCACTTTACACAAATGAAGCAAATGATGATGCATTTTAAGAATTAAAAGTGTGTGTAGAAATAAGTGGAGCAGAGCTGTGGACTTGAGATGGCCTTAGAAGTACTTTCAGTCATTTTTTTTTAAAAGATTCTACCACAACCCAAAAGAATTGCTGAGCTACTAATGTTAATAATGATCATTGAAAAATTATGGGATATAAGAGAGGTACCACAAGACCAGAGACAGGAAAATGTGGCCTCAATTTTGGAAAAGGAAAATAGGTAGATTCTTTAAATTGAATTTTTCTCTGACTCAAGGAAAAATTCTAGAATATATTCTTAAAGGGATAGTTAGAACAGGGAATTAATGATCACTGGAAGCTAGTATGGGCCCCACAGTTCAAATACTGCCTTCATGACTGTGGTAATATCATGTAAGCATTAGTCAAAGCTACTAGAAAATGTAACATATGAGGGGGAAGATTTCTGACAACTTGTCCTCATGTATCTAAAGGATTTTTATGTGGAATCAACTAATAAGCTTTTATTGAATACTTGCTCTCTGCTATCTACTGAGATACAAAGAGAAAGCAAAAAGTTACTTTCCTCAAGAAGTTTACATTCTAACAGGGAGACAATGTGTATACGAAGGGACATACATAAGAATGATAATAATATTATGTAATATTTGTATAGCATTTACTATGTGACAGGCTGTGCTAAGTACCTTATGATTATTATCTCATTTAATTTTCGTAACAACTCTGGGACATTGGTGCTATTATTAGCCCCGTTTTACAGATGAGGCAATTGAAATAAACAGAGGATAAGTGATTTGTTCATTACTAGGTGTCTGAGACCACATCTGAACGCAGGTCTACCTCTGTCCAGATCTGGCAATCTAACTACTGTAACATTTAGCTGCCACTACTGGGTCTCAAAGGAATCTAGGTATTCTGGATGAGGACTACAATGTATTTTGTTTAGACCTAAAAAATACAAGTAGGAACAGTAGGGAGTGGGTTCAGAAAGGCAAGGTTCAGATTGTAATAAGAAAACAACTTCCAAACAATGAGAACTATCCGTACTTGAACAAGCTGATTCATTAGGTACCAAGTTCCCCATGACTAGAGATTGTCCGCTGGAAATTGGATCACCACTTACTAGGGATGCTATAGAAAAGATTCCTAGTCAACGATACGGTATACTAACAGATCTCTACTTAAATCGACTTTCAATGATCCCACAAATTCTTAAGCTTAATCTTGGATGAAACAGGGCCAATGAGAAGCCTTTATGTAAGGAGCACAGAATAAAGAAGTTCAAGGACTTCTTTTTTGTTTAATTCAAGGGAGGAGGATAGTCTCTGCATATGAATCCCAGGAAGAAAGCTAATTAACATCAACCCTTTCGGCAGGTTCCAGATCAGCTATTTTAAGCACAGGGCACCTATACTCAGATTATAGGATGAAGGTCACAGTCAACTAATTATTTAGCAATAGAACTTGAGTCAAAATATGCCACCTGTGCTTTTCCAGCTTATTTATAATCCTATCGTTGCCTCTAGAAAAGATATTATTTTGGATTCAAGAACAAGCAATAGATGAGCAGGCTTTCACACGACTGGCTTTTCTTATGGGAAAAAAAACACTACTCTGGGCAAAAGACCATCCTAGAAATCACTGTAGGAAATATTCACTGGAACATAAAAATAGCAAAATTTCACTATGCCTCCTGATACAAAAACATATCCCTTCCCCAGGTCAAATCTCCCTCTTACGTCAATTTTGGAGGTGAGCTCTAGACTCATGACTAAAAGTTTAGGAACCAGAGCTAAGAAAAACAAGAAAGAGTACTCACCAAGGATGAAGGAATCATGGTGAACACTCATAATACATAAGAATACTTATATTTGTAGTCAGAGGACCTGATCTTGAACCTCAACATTATTTGTTAAGTCATTTAATCTCTACATCCTCATTTACAAAATAAGGATATTGGACTGTCCCCTATTGGATAAAGTCCCTTCCACAATTCGATCCCACAATCTTATAGTAAAGAATTAGAAAAGCAGGATGAGAATTTAGGGAGTTGGTAGGAGAGGCAGAAAGAGAACAAAGTTAAGGGCTAACATCTGGGCCTGTGTCTATAAACATCAGGTGTGTCTAATCTGACAGAGTGATAGACACATAGGGGCTGAGAGGTCTTGGCAGCAGATATTTGGGTGGGGGAGCTTATGCAGCCACCATTCCCATTAACCTGACATGCCAAAGTGATTAGTCTCTCTTTTCCAGAAGTCTTGGACTTGCCTGTAAAATTCAGCATTCAACACCTGAAAAAAAAATCCTATCGGCAAGGGCTGCTTTTAACAGTGGGAGACTCCCAGTGATGCTGCCAGTATCCTGGGGCCCAATACCTATCTGACTTTGCAATAACTCCCAAGTTAAACAAATTGCCAAAGACATATAAGCTCCTAAATAGTTGGATGGAGTTCTCCATTTGAATCTATTGGCTCCACATACACTGTGCACACATTGGTGAGTTCCATCAATAATTCATGTGCCTGCAAGTTTGCTCAGCGACTGAAACACGCTGGCATTTCTGGGTTAGCATCTGTACTGTGATCTATGATCTATGATCTTACACTCCCTTTGCCTTGACTTTGAACTGAAGTGCTTTATTAAGCAACCCCACTACCCACTAACTAACATGCTGAGACGTGAGGCTTCATTAGTGTTACAACATTTGAATCCTATCCCAGCCTAACCAGTAACACCAGTATTCAAACTACAGCAGGGTGATGTCCATAGGCACCTGAATGAGATTCACCATCAGTAATGTCAGGGGGGCAGTATATGACATTGGAAGCCCTGGTCCCATATAGTTTTAGAGCTGGGAGGAAACTGAGAAATCATCAGGAAAACTCTTGTGACAGAGAATGTGTGTGTGTTTGTCCTTTGTTGCCAAAGAAGACCATGCCATCAGAGAAATAATCACATGACTTGCACTTGACTTTGTTCTGAGTGAGGGAGGGCTGTGCAGGTCACCAGCCTCACTTCTCCTTGAGAGTCATCTGAATCCAATGACCAGATATTCATCAGGATGACTGGAGATGACCCAGGATGAGGCAAATTGGGGCTAAGTGACTTGTCCAAAGTCACACAGCTAGTGAATGTCAAGTGTCTGAGGTGAGATTTGAATTCAGGTCCTCCTGACTCCTATACTGGTGCTCTATCCACTGCACCACCTAGCTGCCCCTGTGACAGAAAATAGGATTTAAAGAAAGAAGAAAACTTGGAGTTGATCTAGTTCAACCCCTTCATTTTAAATATAAGGCAGCTAAGGCCAAAGGTTAAGTAACTGAGTACCCAACATCACACAAGTGGGAAGCAGCAGAGCAAAGATTTGAACTCAGAGATGTCCAATTCCAACTCCTGTACTATTTCTGCCATAGCAGATAGCCTTATAAAGTAAGGTACCAGAAATCATATTGCAAGGCTTGCACTACATAGTGGAAAGTGAACTAGACACCTAATGATTTCTTGTTGTTCAGTCATATCCAACTCTTCATGACCCCATTGGAATTTTCTTGGCAACAATGCTAAAGAGATTTACCATTTCCTTCTCCAGCTTATTTTACAGATGAGGAAACTGAAGCAAACAAGGTTAAATGACTTGTCCAGGACCACACAGCTAGTAATCATCTAAAGCCAGATTTGAACTTATCTTCCTGACTCCAGGCTCAGTGTTTTATCCACTGAACGATCTAGCTGCCTCCAGCAATTATCTAGTGAATTTAGCTTGCTGAGATAGTCAATTGGATATTTCAGGACCAAAATCCAGTGCAAGGACCAAACTATCCAGTTGTTTACAGTTTAAATTCTCCAGATAGTTGTCAGCTAGCCACTTCATTTTGTGTGGTATAAACATGGCCTGTAATAATACAATTCAAAACTGTCTTTAGGTCAATGTGACATATGAGCTGTCAAAAAAGTTATTATAAGACATAAAACAATTAAAAGCCATAATAAAGGATGAAGCATTTCCACCACAACAATCTTCTGTAGCAGGTAATACAACTTTTACTATCTTCATTTTACAGATGAGCTGAGGCTTAGGTTAAATGTCTTGCCCATGCAAAACAACTAGTCTCAAAACTAGACCATGAGCCCAAGTCTCTTGACCCCAAAGTCAATACTCTTTTCACACCAGCATGTGGAGTCTCTGAAACCAGAAAGTTTCACTTCTATCATTACTTTCCAAGAGCAATGGTCTTATTTAAATGTATTTATGGACCTCAATTCTTTTGAAAAGAATTACAAATTTTTTATACTACTGTATTAGCAGATCTCAGATTTAGAGCAGGAAGGGAACTTGGAGGTCATCTCCAAGGTCTCTTCTTCTCTGACTCATTTTACAGATGAGGAAACTGAGGCACAGAGAGATGAAGTCGTTTTGCCCAATGATCCAGAAGTAGTAAGTAACCACATTGACCTCAGAACCTCTCATTCCAATCCACTACTCACATAATTCTGCCCCTCTAATTCATGTTCTTTAAAACACTTGAAAAGCCTCTACTAGGAATTACAGTTACTATATAAACCCATTTATGCCAATAACTGTGACTCGTATTTAGGGCAACAACTTCCAGCATTTCATTGAAGAGAAAATGTTTTTCAAGATCAACAGAGCATTAGTACTGAGGGACAGCTACATGGTCACAAAAACAGCTTTATTATATCACACTTTTCTCAGTAACAGTAATAATTCAAATGGAACCTCCTCCATTTAACACAACACACACTTTGAGTATTATGGTCTCTAAAACACCTGTTCGTTTTTTTATTGTGATCTGGTTTATGCCAAAAAATCCCATGGCCAGCATTCTAGGTACCTAGAGATGAAGGCTACTACCCATCATTAGGGAAAGCAACTGTACTGATTTAAGAGAAAGGCAAGGAATCCAAGTCCCCATGATGTCCATCATTCCATTTTTCATCTGAACCCCACCAACCCCTCTGACTCCTGAACAGGATAAAGTTCTAATGATCTATTGTAGAGAGAAGTTAGTGTCTTGAATCAATAGGCAAAAACCTAGTTGAATTGAACAGTTTCAATTTATTTTTACCTAGACTTTCTCTTCCCTTCCCTTCCCTTCACGATCAAAAACAATCACAAAATAGGCAAAAAGTCTAAGAGACTAAATGATGGGGCAGCTTTTTGCGACTGTGTGAGAGTGAACTGTAAACGAGTGAGTTCCATACAACCTTCTCTACTACCCAGAACTCCATTCCGAAATATGGGATGAACTTGGGTTGAACTATAATCACATCTGTGGTTCAACTACTGGGACAGTTTAGGTTACCTCCTTGGAAGCTTTGTCTTCATGGAAGAAAACACTTTTCAAGTGACCTGCTGCTTCCAGGCTTCACTGCTATTTCTATTGCTTTTCTCTTAGTCAAATGTTTTCCCCTAAGAATAGATAGAGACCTGTGCAGAGAACCTGTAGAGTACTTTTCCAAATGAGTGTTCCCTACCCGTCCCAATTCTGTAAATGTGTATTATTTGATTTTTTTTCCCATAAAATCCTATGGGGTTTTATTAGGAGGTTGCTTGCTTAATCTCCACATCCAAAAGGATATGTTGGCAAAGCAACTCTCAGTTCAATAAAAATTGACCAAGCACCTCGTGTATGCTAGGCACATAGGAGATAAGTACGCCCTTCCATAGTGTCCTTACTCTCGAGTTGGAAAGGATCTACAAACCCATCTAGTTCAACACCTTCAGCTTCCAGACAAGGATACTTAGGGTCCCAGGAAGATTCAATGATTTTCCCAAGGTCATATAGGTGGTAAGCAGGTGAGGTGGGATGTGCACTGGGGACCTCTGTCTTCAGAGCCAGGGATCTTCTACTGGAAAAGAGTCTCTCCCTGTTAGTACTTAATCCGACTTTTTCTTCTCTACTCCACACTTCTTTCATTCTGACCCTATTTTAATGAGAAAGAGGTTTTTATGTTTTGTTTTGTTTTTTACCTTATGAAGTTCATCCACCAACTTGTCATCTTTAAAAATGTGCAGCTGACACAGAGGAGGCAACATGAAAGGGAGAGGCTGGGATGGCATTGAGAAAAAGTTGTTGTGACTCAGGATTATATAGCCCAAAATGTGTTCTAACTCATGAATATCACTAAACCCCAAAGGCAGATAGAAGGGACCAAGTCAAGGCCTAATTCCTGCTCTGTGATTGACAGTACTCAGGAAACCTTTTCTACCTTCATCTGCAGAATGGGTATAATTGGACTGGAGTAGTCCTGCCTTTGGAAGTGATTTGTGATAGAGCTAGATGAAATACACCAATGAAAAAGGCTAAATGTAAAGCATGCCATCTGTCCTAAAGTATTACTGTTGGACAGGCAGTGGGGTGTAATGGATAGCTCATTGGATCTGGAGTCATAAAAACCCAGATTGAATATTGCTTCAGTTACTTACTGGCTGGATGACCTTGGAAAAATTTAGTATTTCTCTAGGTCTCAGTTTCCTGATCTGTAAAATTAAGGGTAGAGTGATATCTAAGGCCCCTTTCAGCTCTAAATCTATGAGCTGAGTTATTGGTACGGGTTAGTACCTCTTTGTGAAGTTCATTCCTCCAAAACTTTCTGATAGAGGAAGGAGAGAAGTGAATAAATATTTATATAGTGCCTACTATATGACAGGTACCATGCTACACACTACAAATATCTCATTCGATTCTCAAAACAATCCTGCAAGATAGGCACTGTCTTTTAAGTTGGGGAAACTGATAGAAAACAAGCTATTAAAATGGGGGGTGTCAGGGGCTGTGGAAGAGGCATTTAGAGCAGCAACAGCATGGATAGTTTTCCAATTTGTGGTCTTAAATCCAAGTAATAACTGGAGGAAGCCCTACCTGAGATCAGCTGAGGATCTATCATGTTAGTAAAACAGAAGTTAAAAGTGTCTATCTTCAGAGGACAGAGACCCACCCCCCCACCCCCAACCAATACTTCTACTGGGCAAGAAGGGCTTGAATCATTCTGCACAGAAGACCTTGCCTTTCCAATCCTCTGCATGGCATATTATTCCAGATTTGTTTCATTCCCTCATCAGGTACTTTTCCTTGCTTCCTTTCCCACCATTCTCATGTATACATAGGCATACACATTTATCACAGGTATAAATTCACTCTTTCTTTCTAATACCATAACAACTCCAGTGTGGAGTCCATTTCCCAAAGTTACTTGGGCAAGGATGCCCAATATATTCGAATTCCCTGCATTTTCTTTATCTGATATTTAAATTGTAGAACTCTTCTAAGAGATAAATAAAGGGAGGGAGGAGGTGAAAACTGTTCTTCCAGCCTATGCTGCACAAAGTTAAATGTGGCTTTAAGCAAACCAAGATTAAATGTGATTAAGTGCTTCTGTATTAAAAGAAAAAAGAAAGAAAAAAAAGAAAAATAGAAAACCATAGTTCTTAGCCATCCTTAAAATAACTGCCATTGTGTTGGATTTAAAAGGCATTTGCTAAAGATTTTGTGAAGAATTAAGAGTATTTGTTATTCTTTTAAGGCAGAAACAAGAATAAAGGGAAAGCAGTTAGTCAACATTGCCTTAGAAGATAAAGGTTTCAAGATAGCAGGGTATCTGGGTCAGTGGGAAGCTTCAGCAAATATCTCTCTTGATTGACAGCTCTCTTGAGAATTTCAGCTTGGGGCTTAATGTCACCTTCTTTTCCTTTCCTCTTTTTTTAAACCAGACATTCTGTAATAGTCAGTGGTTTGTAACATAGGAAAGAAACATGGATGAGAGGTGTCATTTACTAAAGGGTTAAAACATTATTTCCTCATTGATGCAGTAATTTCAACCCTTTGTTCATTCTCTGTGGAAGGTAGTAGGTTCTCTCGGCCAGAGAAAACAGGTTCCAGAACACATACTCAGTTCTGTTCTCTTGCCCTCCCCTTAGTTCTTCTATAACCAGAGGAATATTTCCAGAATTCCTTTTCAGGAAATGCTCCCCAGCCTCTTACACAGGAAATCCACAATGGGGGTGAAGTACTTTCTGCCTATCCAATAGTCAAAGATTCTGGCAACCTGGTGGTAGTAGAGCTGTCCACAGCTGGGACCTATTCCCCCTAACACTAAATTGACTCTCAGACAGGATCATGGATATACAATTCTTCCTCCTGCCCACAGAATCCCAGAGGGAAAGAGAAGGCCACTGTTGTCATTGTTTTTCGGTCATCAGTCATATCAACACTTCATGACCTCACTTGGGGTTTTCTTGACAAAGATACTGGAGTAGTTTGCCATTTCCTTCTCATTTTCCAAATGAGAAAACTGAGATAAACAGGGTCAAGTGGCTTACCAAGGGTCACAAAGCTGCTAAGGGTCTGAGACCAGATTTGAAATCAGGTCTTCCTGGCTCTATCCACTGTACCACTTGACTGCCCTTGAGAAGGCCATTGCTTCTTCTTCTTCTTATCATCATCATCATCATCATTAAAATAATAGTTAATATTTATAATACTTTATAATTTATATTGTATATTACCATTTATGTTGATATTAAAAGAATAATAGCTAACATTTATAATAATAGTACTTTAAGAATTGCAAAGAGTTTTACAAATATTATATCGTTTTTATCCTCACAACAACCATAGAAGGTAAAAGCTATTATTATTCCCCTTTTACAGATGAGGAAACTGGGGAAGGAAAAGGTCAAGTGGCTTGCCAAGGGCCATAGGCTAACGTAAGGTGACTAAGATCCATTTAGCCAATGAACGTTTGGAAAAGAGTATCAATAGCCTCAAAGCACTCTCCTCCAACATCCCTCCCTCCCAAAAAAAAGATCCCTTATTCCTTTCTTTCTGTGTGTGCGTGTTCCATCCTTCGTTGCTGAAGAAGACCACGCCATCAGAGAAATAATGACGTGACTTGCACTTGACTTTGTTTTGAGTGAGGGAGGGCTGTGCAGGTCACCAGCCTCACTTCTTCTCCAGAGCCATCTGAATCCAGTGACCAGATATTCATCAGGATGATGGAGATGACCCAGGATGAGGCAGTTGGGGTTACTCAAGGTCACACAGCTAGTGAGTGTCAAGTGTCTGAGGCAAGATTTGAACTCAGATCCTCCTGACTCTAGCACTGGTGCTCTATCCACTGCACCACCTAGCTGCCCCCTCCTTTCTTCCTATGGAATGAAGGGCAACACTAGCTGAGTTTACTTTCTGATAAGTCCCATAAAGTGGAGAACTGAGTCAATTTTCTGTATAATTCTAGTCATACACACAACAAAAGCTCTGGTACAATTCACAAATTAAATAAACCAACTAGTCGTTATTTAGCTTCATGTTTCTCCACTTGATTTTCAATGTCAATTTGACTTTAAGGCCAGAGTGAATATCAACAGTTGCATGTTCTTTCCTCATATATGCTTAAAAGAACAAAAACAGCAACAATCAACTTTTAGGAATTTACAAGAGAGTTTCCCAGTGCTGTGAACTACCTCAGCTCTGCCACCCCGTCTGGACTGCTCAGGCCTTTGTAAGCCCTTCAAGCAGGAGGATTCACAGACTTTGACAAGTGGCAGGGGACAGAGCTTCTGACAATGTGATACAAGTCCCACAAGTCTCCAGAAATATAGCACAAGAGCTATGAATCCACGAACATTTATTGAGTGCCTACTAATACAAAGGATTGGGCTAGATACAGTGGAGGACACAAGGTGTAAGATAATAGCTCCTGTCTTCAAGTAGCTTCCAATCTAATGGAGAAAGAAAACGTATATGAAGTTTTAAAAAAAAAAAAAACTAGAAGAGTCTTGGAAAAATTGGAGAAAAAATCCTTATTAAAATTAAATTTAGTCATCTCTAAAATTAACTGGGACTAAGTTAAAAATTAACTAGCTAAAACTTAAGTTATATGGAGATGACTAGTTTTAACCAGTTGATCACTTCGCCTCCCAAGGGCCTCATCTATAAAATGAGGATGTTCAATTACATAGCATTGGAGGTCTTTTCCAGCTCTGGATCTGTAATCCTGTGATCAGTGACTGATTAAAAGTTAAGTCGGTTCAAATAGGAATATGGACAGTACATAATTAGCACTACTTGTTTTTCATCATATTTCAAATATAAAGCATGAAATCTCTTTTTCAGGAGCCTTGTTCTGAACTCCTTTATCTTACCAAAAAACAAAGCCCTACAGTTTTCAAAACAAAAAATTTGTCAACGGCCTTGCTATATTCTTCATTTTACAGAAGTCAAAACACACCTAGGTACAAAAATAATCAGAAGGAAGGCATTTTGTAGTGGGTTGACCAATGAATGCTATTTCCACAGGAGTCCTCTATGACTGTTTTGTTTAGCTCCTCCAAAGGTAGCAAAAGAAGAGGAGATATCTGGATAAGAAATAATGAAAGTACTTGAAAAACAAAATTAGGTTGTAATAAAAAAATCTGTTTGAATCAGCGAACAAATACTCAGTAATCTAACAGAAACTATTTAAGCCAACCGACTGAGTTTCAGCAAAAACTGCATTTCAAAATGTACACCTGAATTTTCCTCTTGCCTTAAAAAACAAAATGTGATTACCAAACCATCCTGCTAAGCCGTGCTGATGAGAAAGGTTTCCAGCAGCTGTGTGGCACAGATGTACTGTCAACCTCTAGTTTCCCTTATGGGAAAACAAGCCTTTGAACAGGTAGACACAGGCAAGGGTGAAAGGGAGGAAGGAGGGTAGAGCCCCAGGAACGTACTGGTGATGCTGGGAAACTTGATCAGGAGTGCTCAACCTTGTTTGTATGATCCCCCTGGTTAAAGCTTAGGAACCTCTTCTCAGAATAATATTTTTAAAGGAGTAAAACAAAATACTCAGGGTTGCAAAATAAACCAATTATGTGCAAATTAAGTTATCGATTTTTTTTTCTTAAATCAAGTTCATGGACCCTAGTAGTCAACAAGCAGGAGGACATTTCAAAGTTCAGTAGAGGGCGACAATAGCAGGGAAAGCAGCAGAGTTTTGCACGGAGTTCATGGTTCTTTTTGCCCTGATGCCCAGTTGGATGGGAGACCATGTAGAAAACCCAAGCAGCCCTGAAACCAGAATTATAGGCAATTGCACAAGGAGAAAACACATTAAGGGTGCTCTGGAGCCTTGCAGAAAGGAGAGAAATAAAGAACTGGTGATTTTTTTTTTCAACAGAGGCCACTCATGCTTGATGAAGCAATTTGGAGGAGCTAAGGAGTACTTTGCCTTAGGTAAGGGCTGATTTTTTTTTTTTTTTTTTGGTCTTTCTAGTTGACTGCAACTAGTCCAAGTTGGGACATTCCTGGATTTATTATGCATACCTGCAAAGGTGCCATCAAATAGGTGGATGACAGATTTCGTTTTGACGCTGCCTGGCACAAAGTTATTTCTTGCTTGGAAATTTCCACTCCTTCAAAACATGTGCAAAGGGCAGTGTGGAGCTTGAAAACTGTAGAAATCGCCTGGTTTCTTACCAAGTATTTTTAATAGTACGGTTTTTTTATTTGTCTCTCTTGGACTGACCTAATTTTAGGAAAGTTGAATACCTGAATCATAAAGTTGGAGGGCATCTTAAAGATACATGAAGCTCCTCTACCATGGATTCAATAAATGGTCACTACACCAATGGAGAACTTGCCATCCCTTCAGGTATTACATTTGAGAACAGTTCCTTACATGTCAAGAACTCTACTTATTTTGATACCATAACACTCTTTGGAGGAAGGCTGGGTCCCTAAATAGGAAATCAGTATCCCTGGAACTTATAATCAACCAATAAACATTTGTTAAGTGCCTACAATATGCCAGGCACCATACTAAGTGTCAGATCATATTTCACAGTCTGACATTGTTTCATCACTCAAATTCCCTAGAATATAAATTTTTTAAGTATTGTTCTTCATACAGGAAAAAACTTTGAAAAAGTTGGTTTTCAAAAAGTATTAAGCTTGTACTTTGAAAAAAATAGTTGAACACTATAATATTAATGAGCAATTTTAGAGATGAAAAATGAGTCTCTTTTCCTTGGAGAAGTGGAGAACTGGATATAGAACAAAGGTGATGCTGGTTGGTTTTACTAAACTGATTTTTTAAAATCTTTTTTAATTTAACACCCCCACTCTAGGTGTTTGATGCAATTCACTGAAGAATAGACTGCTGGTGCTACATGCTACATATGCAGAAAGGAGATACAGAATTCTTGATTGGCTGAGAGATCTATGATACCACCAGCATACACCATAGGTGAGAGGGATGAGATTTCAAGGATAGAAAGAGGTAAAGAATCTGAGAAGCAGGAAAGTGAGAAGCAAGGCATTCACTTTAAATGGAAGATGGAGAACCCTCTCAGACCTGCAGCCATGTGTACAAAGCTGGCCTCATGTGCCCTTTGATTTCTAGCACGTGCTTCCCCAGACAGCTAAAATTGGCCTTCTCAAGTGATGTCATTTTCTCCTTGATCGAGGTATTCTATCTCAGTCTTCGGTCCAAGAATGCTGACTCATACTTTTTTTGTCTAATCTAACCTGTATAAAATCCCCAATCATTTTTTTCTTCTTGCTTTGATAAATATTTGCTATCTGTGATTGTCTTTTGTGTAATATGTATTTGGTGAGAACAACCAGGAAAAGTGGCTTTTATCCTGAACCCATCAAAAAGCATCCTACTCCTAGATTGAAAATATCTGATGTGTGATAGGTAGGTAGGTAGGTAGGTAGGTAGATAGATAGATAGATAGATAGATAGATAGATAGATAGATAGATAGATAGATAGATAGATAGATAGATAGATATTCTATGCCTGGGATACCCTTCCTCCTCATCTCCACCTACTGCCTTTCCTGGCTTCCAATAAGTCCTAACCAAAGTCCCATCTTCTACGTGAAGTCTTTCCCAAGATCTCTTAATTCTCATGCCTTCCATCTGCCAGTGGTTTCCTATTTATACTGCATGCAGCTTGCTCTCTCTACATATTTGTTCGTGGCCTCTCCCATTAGTCTGTGAGCTTCTTCAAGGCGACTGTCTTTTCTCTTTTTTTGTATCCTCAGCACTTAGCACAGTACCTGACACACAGTAAGCACTGGACAAATGCTTATTAATCGACAGATATATTTCAAGTCCAATATTCTTACAGATAAAAAAAAATAAAGAAATAAGCACCACCCATGACCCCCCTCCTCTCCACAAAAACAAAAATGGCAGTCTCCCAGCAAATAGGGTAGTCTAATTCCCAGATCACATCCAGATATAAACCCCTACTACACAGAATAATTTATTGGGGAAAAAGGAGTTTGGAAAGGGAAAAGTGTACTCAGAAATGATTACATAAAAGCAAAATTTATTAATAAATTTTTTTTAGAAAAAGATTTGCTGTAAGATTTAGCTAGCTTGTAGTGAGGTTTGTTTTTTTTTTAGCAAAGTAACTAGTCAGTTTTATCTTAAAGCAATATTGACATTTGTTTTGATAAGAGATAGCAAAGAAAAGATTAAATCACAAATGTTGGTTACAGAGAATGTGTTATGAGAGGTGGGGCTCAGTATGGTCAAACTGGGAAGGTTTAATGGAAGAGGAAGGATCTGTGTTTGGAAGGATGGATAGTCAAACTGCATAGTCTTTCTTAAATTGACATTTTTAGTCCTTAAAGTGGATGTTTGGTTAAAAAAAAAAGTTCCCTCCCTTCAGTGTTTCAGAAGCACATGAGCTGCTCATCTATACCAAGTTTTTTTTAACAAATTTTATTTTTTCTGTCATCTATACTTCCCAATGGATGCCTCCACCATCCCCCTTATAAGAGAGCCACTCCTTACAACAAAGAATACAGAAGAGGGAGAAAAACTAGCAAAAGTAATACATCAGAAAGTCGGACATTACATGCCACGTTCCATATTCATTGTCTCCCTCAATCTGCTGAAAATGGAAGAAGACAGGAAGGATGGAGTAGGAAAGAGCCTGCTCACATCTCTTTGGGCCAAGCTGGATCACTTGAATTTTACAAGATTTTATCTACTCAGCATTTATTATCATTAATAGGGCAAATGCTCTGGGTTATTTTATTGTGCCTTGTGCATTTTACGTTGATTCAATTCAATCCAATTAAAGAAATATGTGGTACCCACCTATTATGTGCTAGGTACTAGGTGAAGCACTGAAAAAACATTACTGTCCTCAAGGAGTTTACATTATACTGGGAAAAGTGGGGAGAACACAAGTACAAAGATATGTAAATTTTTAAAAATGATAATTGGGTGATGGGGAATGCTAACAATTAGAGACAACAAGAAAGGCTTCATTTAGAAGGTAACACGTGAACAGAGTCTTGAATTAGGTTAAGAATTCCAAGAGATGGAAGTGAAGCAGGAGAACATCCCAGGCAGGGGGGACAGTTTGTATAATAGGAGAGAAATAGATCAAATTCATTCACAATGAAAAGTAAATGGTTCATTTGAGGTGGAGTATAAACCATATGAGGGGAAACAATATAAAATGTCTAGAAAGATAGTTTGGAATCCAAGGGTAAAGGGCTTTAAACGGGAGAGAAGTCGATGTATTGCTGTTGGGTTTGTTTCATTTTTGTTTCCTATCCTGGAGGCAGTAGGTAGCCACTGAAGCCTCCAGAGCAAGCGGTGTCACATGATCATACAAACTTTAGGAATATCGATTTGACAGCTATGCAAAGGATGGATTGAAAAAGGAAGAACCTAGAAGCAGGGAGACCAATATCCACGTTGGCTGAGAAAGAATTCAACAAGACTTGGCATCCAACTGGATATGGGTTGGGGTGGTACAGGATGATACTAAGTTTATGATCATAGATGACTGAAAGATGGTGGTGATGCAAATGAATGCCATCTATGCTCTCTGGCACAATGAGTTGTCAAAGGAAAAGGCTATGTATGCCCAAAACAGACTCACAAAAGAATCAGACCTGTAACCCTGACCTGTCATACTGGACTCATAACAAAAATGAACATGTGTGATCATGCAAGGAAACAGGAGGCTTTAAATAATATACTGAAAAGTTGTTCTGTTGGTCAGTTTCACTCTTAGGCTTAGGGGCTGGACCTGTGATGTCATTGCTATAAAGACCTGCCAAAGTAGGAAATTTCTTTTATCAATGCAATTCGGCACCCTCTCTGCAACTTAGAGTCTTAGAGACGTAGTCTACTCTAGAGCACTTAAAGGTGAGGTAAATTGCCTACAGTCATACAGTCAGTCAAAAGCAGGACTTAAACCCAAGACTCACTAGTCCTGTCTCCACTACACTATAAATCATTGTTTGGCTGATCTCATTTTTGTCCCCTCTTTTTAACTCTTTATTATAAAGGATGACTTCCTGGGAGGAGGAGGAGAAGAAAGAGACGCATTGGGAAATGTGATTTAAATACAAAAACTAAATTAAAATTTTATTTTTAAAAATAATACATTGAAAAGTACTAACTAGAGAGTGAATTTCGCCACTGAGTGCCCCAGCTAAGTACAGCTAGCACAAAGGTAAATATATCCATGGGACATTGGTTGCCTGAGGCGAATCACCTCCAATTATTGCCAGAATTGGGGTAAAAGTTCCGATGACATATTCAGTTCAAAGTCTCATTAGTGAGGCTGCTCACTGCCTTTCCTGATACTGACGTGTTTGCTGGGAACTGGGAATTTTTTCAGATCCCAGTCGGGTTAGGATAGGTTGCTTGCTGAGACCTGCCAAGAACAACCTTCAAAGCTCACCCAGAATCACTAACAACTCATAAACAATAGTTTGTTTGGAGATAAGAACAAAGTCGTATGGATACAACAGGTTTAAAAAAAAAAAACACCAGAGAAAATAAACTGATTACATATAATCATGTATGTTGAACTATTTCTAGCCTAGATATAATCTTGAAATAATGAGTATTGTTATGAGATAAAAATAATCAGAATAATTGTATTTATGAACCATCTTGTCCATCTGCCCTCCCCACATGTGCTTAGGGCACTGCTTCGTCATACACAGTGATAAAGCCCTATTAACAAATATTCAAAAAGTAATACAAAAATTATTCTCTCAACCTAAGATGAAATAGTGAAGAAGGAATAAGGGATTTGACAGAAGGATTAGAGGAAATGGGTATCAAAGGGACATCATAAAACAATAGCCAGATGGTAGACTAAAATGAGAAAGACAGAAATTTGAGTGTAATTCTTAGTTCTTGAGATTCAGACAAGTGCAAAGCTGCCACTGGGGAGTGATGGTGAAATGCATTCAAAGGCAGTTGGGGCTAAATACAGAAACTTTCAAGGAAGATGATCTTGCTAGAATTCTGGATTTTAAAGTTAAAGGACTTGTCTTCAAATTCTAACTCTTTAACTTATTTGTTGTTCAGTTGTGTCCAACTCTTCATGATCCCATCTGCATCTGATTTTTGTTGGGGTTTCTTTTTGTGTTTTTTGCAAAACATACTGGAGTGGTTTGCCATTTTCTTCTCTAGTTCTACAGATGAGGAAACTGGGACAAACAGGGTTAAGTGACTGGCCCAGGATCACAAAGATAGTAAGCGTCTGAAGCCAGATTTGAACTCAGGAAGATGAGTCTTTCTGACTCTATTCACTAAACCTCAAAGATGCCCCAACTATCATCATGGCCTTGGGCAAATTATTTCTCTCTCTGGAACTCAGTTTCCTCATCTGTAAAATCAGGGGACTGGACTAGCTCACTCCTAATGTTCAGCTCTAAATCTGTCAAACCATGAAAGGAGTATATCTTATTTGTTACAAGGAAGGGCTGGGGGTAGAAGGGAGTTCCTGAGAAATGATGAAGATGCTTTAAGAAAAAAAAAAGAGCATCCAAAGAACTTTTTAAAGAGTGTTTTCAGGCTATTCCTCCAAAAGTTCTTGACTTTGAGTTTTTCTTGCTCTCCTTCTAACAGCTCTGAAGATAACTGCTATCTTTTCCTTTTCGTGTCATTTTTTGCACCAAGATTGCTCTGAGTTCTGACTATCAGTCTCCTGCCCCTTCAGTTCAGATTTTATGTTTTCAGAGAGTTCTGCCTGTGTGGCATAAATTGAATGGGAAATAAACATCCTTCCCTTTGCTTGGGTTTTCTTCCATCCAAGCCTGAGATTTTCACAAATTCAAGCTGGACCAGAATTGTATTCTTTTCTCTTACTGTCTCTCCTGCAAGAGAAATCTAAAGAGAAAAGTACTTATGGTCAGATTCCTAACCTGCAAACCTACACACAGATAAGTGATTCCCAATCTGGTTTTTTTTTCTTTTTGACATGTTTTGTATAAATTTATATACATATCAGTTGTCCTTCCCAATAGGCCGTAAACTCCTTGAGTGCAGAAACTATTCCACTTTTATCTTTGTATCACAAGAGCCTAGCATGTCCCTGAGTTTGTCTTATGCCACCCAGTGCCTAGCATACAGTAGACTCTTAATTGTCTTTCTCCTGATTGATCACTTCAGTGAGAAAGTATATTGTGGCAGAAAAAAACACTGGATTTGGAATCAAGAGACCTGGCTGTAAACCTGCCAGTAAGTGCTGTGTGGCCTCAGAATATCTTAACCCTTCTGGGCCTCTAAAATGGGATGATAACAATAACAAAACCATCCCTACAAATTTCAGAGAAGTTGTGAGGAAAGTGATTTGTAAACCAAAAAGCTCCATGGAAATGTTATTAACTGTGAAACAGTAGATAGAAAGCAGGACTGCCTTTCACAAGTCATACTTACCAACTGCAGGATCCCGAGCAAATCAACTGACCTCTCCATGCTGGGATAACTCTCTAAGACTATCCGTGGAAGAGTGGTTGCTAATCTGCATTGGAAGAGGAAGTTTCTTAGGAAATCTTGGGCTCATTTCCTACCTCCGCATGACACTTTTCTCCACTCAAAAAAATTTTACTTCCTAAAACCTCAACAAACATGGTCAATAAAAAGTCAAAAGTGGCCCACAATCCTCTAGGAAATACCCATTTGACTCCTGGGTAATTTAATCCTACCTGACCCTTAGTTAACCTATGCCCAGTAGGAGGCCAGGTTTACCCAATATGACACAATCATTTAACCCCATGGGTGCAACTGGACTGGTAACTGGAAATCTTATATTGTCTAAAGGGAGGGCAAGCAGAAATAAGGCCCTACTGGCACCCAGAACTTGCTGCCTCTGGGGCTCCTTAGTTGGCATTCATGGTCACCCACCCATAATTTCTAGTGAATAGGTGCTTTGTCTTCAGGATCCTGTTTGTAAACTTGGGCTCCCACAAAGGTAAACACATCCTTCTCATTTACATGAGCCCTGCCCCAACAGTTATTTGAAAAACTAGAGGACAATCAAATCACTGCACACAGAATGGGAAGGAAAGGAGGGGAGAAGGCAGACATTCAAGAAAGACCCCTGCTAGTGTCTCTCCAAAGTCTAGCCCCATTGACAAAAGGGCTACGCTCCCATCCCAGGCTCCAACAGCAGAATATTCAAATACACACCCTGTTCTGTGTTTAGACCAGAGATCTAAACTGATTGTATTTTGACTGGATCTGACCGCAAGGCAGATTAAAAAATCTGCCCAGTGGGTTGGTAGATTTTTGAAATCTTTACTACTAGTTGTGTTATTGACTAAACAAAGAGTAATTACTATAGCAACTCCCAGGGTCAGTTGTCAAAAAAATCACTTATTAACAACTGCTTCCACCTGAAAAGAAGAAACCTACATTTAAAACACATACACACACACACACACACACACACACACACACACATGCACACACACACAACTAAATCCAACCTGTTTTACTTCTGGTTATTTTCACCAGCCAGTAGAGAAAAAGAAGACAAAGTCAGCCAGACAGCAAAATAAACATGTTTGGGTCCTGTTGATTCCAGGGCGTTAAGATTGCCTCCCTGTAGCAGACTGAGCAATTTCACAAAGCCATCTGGAGCATAAGAAGCTTGCGAGGCTGGGTGTAAAGCTTTCAGCACAGCTGTTTCTGAATGGCCTAAAAATTGTCCTTTAAAGTGAAAACCTACTTTGTATATACTTCAATGTACCGATGTTGTTTTCCCCTGTTAAATACAAGTACAGGGACTGTTATATTTTTGTTTTTGTCTGCCTAGCACCTAGGTACTAGTACATGTGCCTGGCACATAATAGCCTCTTAATAAATACCTGTCGACTGATCAAGCAGCTCTCCTTCAGTTCAACCAAAGATCTCTGAGAACATTATTGCCATTATTGGGGATTTTTTAGCCTTTACTTATTTTTTTTAAATTAACAAAAATCTGTTTTTCTTTCTTTCTACCACCTCCCTCCTGAAAGAATAAAAGTGGAGGGGGGAAAAGGGGGAAGGAATAAAGTCCTTGTAACAAATAAGCATCATTATGCCAAACAAATTCTCTCGTTGCCCATATATTGACATTATTTGTTGACAAATATCTGTATCACTGTATGAATGAATAAACTGAGGCATATAAAAGACTGATGCTCTGATCTAAGGTTTTACACCTAGAAAGCACTTTAGAGTTCACCTAGAGCACAGAAACACAGGGAACATGGCTAGCACTTCCAGGGCTACCAGCCAGGTGTCTTTATGTCCAGTCTAAGGTTCTTTCCACTACATGAAGCTTCCTCCTTTACATTAATCACCAAAGGCCAATCTAGGGACATAAATGACATGAAAAAGCTAATTCTTCCATTCGGTTAAACTCATTAAACATTCATTCCTATTATAGTCAAAGAACTGCATTGGATATTATCTACTCCAAAAGAAGAGCAAACCCCAAAATTTATTTTTTTAATTTTTGGATTCTCACTTTTCAGTGCTCTACCCCAGCTCCTTTTTTCTAACTTTCTAACTACACACTCCCCAAAGCCAAACCAAAGTGCAATCCCATGTCTCTTCTCCAGAATATCTGTAGTAGATAGGATGTTGGACTTGGAGTCAAGAAGACCTGAGTTTGAAATCCATGTCAGCTACTTCTGGATTCTAGGAGCCTCCATTACCTTTTCTACAATATGGGGAAAAGTCTATAGTACCTACCTCACAAGGTGGTTGTGAAGCTCCAATGAGCTTCGTATTCACTGTATGTAACACAATATGTACAGTGAGCATTTAGACCTGAAGTCAGGAGGACCTGAATCCAAATCCTGTCTTACTACTAAGACATTATCTTATAGTATGACCCTGAACAAGACACTTGACCTCTGATTACCTCAGTTTACTCATGTGCAAAATGGAGATAACAGCAGTACTTTACAGGGTTGTTTTGAGGCTAAGGTAATATTTACAAAGGGTTTTATAAACCTTAAAGTACTGTATAAATACAAGCTCTATAACTGGAAGCTATTGTTACTGTTTAGTGCTTATTTTTTCAGTGGAGGCCAGATAGACACAGTCTTGGGAAAAGTTGCTTTCTATATTGTTCCTTTAGGTTTACTATTCATATATTTGTAAAGTCTTTTGCAAACTTAAAAGCACAATAAAACATTAGCTATCGTTTTTGTTACATAAGTCAAAAAAATGTTCATACTCTTTGATCCAGCAATACCATGAATGTGCATCCCAAAGACTGCAAAAAAAAAGGGGGGGTCTATTTGTGAAAAAAAAAAAAAAGATTTATAGCAGTTCTTTTTGTAGTAGCAAAAACTTGTAAACTGAAGAGATACCTTATCAATTGGGGAATGGCTGAACAAGCTGTGGTATAGGAATGTAATGAAATACTATTATGCAAAAAGGAATGATAAGCAGGCAAGATTTCAGAAAAACCAAGATAGACTTATATGAACTGATGCAAAGTGAAGTGAACAGGACCAGGAGAACTTCATACATAATATCAGCAACGCTGTGAGATAATCAACTATGAACGACTTTGTTTTTCTAAACAATACATGAGCCACGACAATTCCAAAGGACTCATGAAAAAAACACAATTCACATCCAGAGAAAGAACTGTTGAAGTCTGAATGCAGAATGAAGCATATTCTCACTTTCTTTATTTTTTGTGTCTTTTTCTTTTGTTCTATGTCCTCTTTCACAACTTAATTAACATGGAAGTATGTTTTACTTGATTACACACATAGAACGTATATCAAAATAGCTTACCATCTTAGGGAAGGAGGAGGTGAGGGAGGAAGGAAGAAAATTCAGAACTCAATTATTTTAAATGAATGTTAAAATTTGCCTTTACATGTAATTGGAAAAATACTATTTAAAAAATAAAAGGAATTGAATAACAGTGTTAAAATGCAATCTCATCTTCTGTAAACTCACTAAAACATCTTCAGGATGATATATATTTCATACTGTTCCCATACAGCTGATTTCTGACTCTAATCTTCTATATTTTGCAAGCTTATGAGTATTCAATACGGTCTTATCAGAAGCATTTTTAAATTTTTATGAGTCAATGGCATGTCCCAAGAATTGTGGACAACATTTTGTCTATGGTGATGCTATATTTCTAGTACATTTTATTGCTTATATTCTCAAGGATATTGTGGGGCTTCTATCTGTAGTATACTTCCATAAGGCAGTGCTGTAAAATGGTTAGACAGCTGGTCTCTAAGCCAAGAAGACGGGAGGTCAAGTATCAGCCCTAACATACACTCACTTTTCCACCTTAGGCAAATTACAACCTCCCAGTGCTCTAGGCAACCTTCCACAGAAAGTACCAAGCTGCATTGGGAGAGGGAGTTTCCTCATTCAAGAATTCCCTAGACCAGAGAAAGCAGAGATGCAGTCCAAGCACCATTTGTAATAAGGGCATTTGTCATCTGTTACTTTAGGAAAGGTGAAGAGCTTCTGTTGTCTAATTCTGACCTGGTAGGGATGTTGATGACGGGAATGCTGCTGACAAGGATAATGATGATGTCATCGTGCGATGGAATTCAGACAGAAACAGTCCTACTGTTCTTTAAGATTTAATGTTCTATGGACCATTGCACAAGGTGATAAAAACAACTCCTATTGCTGTTATTCTTCTTTGCATCACTCCAAGATGCTCCAGGGAGGAAAAAGTCAATCACAAGAACTTCCTCACTTGGCAAGATTCGGAAATTTTCATCCCCATTTTGTACCTTCTCCCATCTTCTACTTCCACCATGGCAAGTAAGTAAATAAAAATAAAAATAGTGATAATAAGCACTAGGTGGGCACCATGATAATTCTATGTACTTTATATATCACTGATGATATATGTGAATTGTGGCACTATTAGAATAAGTATAACTCTTGGTGAAATGTTTGTGCGGTTAGAATTTAGTACTAATAAAGCAGTTCTAATTATTTTATTAACATCATTAGTTATCTAAATACCTTTTCATCTTGAGCTCATTCCATAAGAGAGATCTAATTTCTGTTTTAGATTCATGGTGTTCTGGATGATAACTAATAAAATCATGCCATGACAGTTTGAAACAATGAAATAAGAATTAATTGGTTTCATTTTCACTTTAAGAATATCCCAATTTGACATATAAATCAAATTTAGCCTAGTTCCTGGCAAAGAATATGTGATTAGTAAATGTTTAGCTCTTTAGCTATATAATAAATCCTTTATCCATCTATCAATAGATTCAGAGATCCAAATTAAATTGACCTATGCCAAGGCATCATCATATGGATCTTCAAAATGTTTTCCCTTCTGTTACTTCATCTCACACTTTTTTTTTATTTTTAAATGATGGAATTTACTTGTGACACACCTATGATTGGAGATGAGTAAAGATCTTTTGTCCCTACAGGGACAATAGATTTCTCTAGTTTGTTCCTTACCCTACTGACTAGGAAGCCAAAATCAGCACCCAGAAATTCACCTCTGTATTCCCAAATTCCTTGGCATGAAGAACCTTTTATTCCAAATTTATGTCAATCACATATAGGTGTCAGTCTTCCATCTACTGAGATGCCACTGAGTCTACATTAATATATAGCACAGGGCTTCACATGTCATAGGAGTTTACAAAATGTTTGTTGAATTAAATTAAGTCTGGAAGGTAGAACTGAACTGAGAAGCAGACCTCCATTCCAGTACTGGTTCTGACAATATTGATTCAATAAGTCCTTGCTTAATTAACTTAACCTCTCAGTGTTTTAGTTTTTCCATATATCAAACAAGAAAAATAATCCCTCTGCCTATCTCTTTTACTGAAGTGTGAGCATTATTAAAATGATTTTCCTGTGAAAAGTATTTTTTTAAATCTGAGGAAGATTTTGTATATGAATTCCAGTTAGATTTGTTTTTGCTGAGCATGGGGGACTTCTAAGTACTATATATACTTTTTTAATTGGGCAGATGGATGAGGCGTTCATTCACTTTTTTTATTTTTGCAATTCAAATTCTCAGTGGCCTTATTTTTAGTACAGTGGAAAGAGCACTGAATTTGGAGTGAAAGTTCTTGGGTTCAAATCCTAGCTGAACCAATTTGTCTATATAACCTTGGGTCAATCACTTAACCTCTCTGTGTCTCAACTGCATCATCAATAAAATTAAAGGGTCAGACCCTATGACCTGCAAGATCTCTTCCAGCTCTGATTCTATGAGTCTATTAGGGAATCAAAAAAAAAAAATCAGAGGATTTAGAACTAGGAGACCTTAAAGATCACCTGTCTGGTCAATAATTCAGTCAACAAGAATTTGTTAAGCACCGACTATGTGTTAGGTACTATACTAGGTACAGGGGATATCAAGAAAAGCAAAACCAATCCATGCCCTCAAAGAGGAAATACTCTAATGGGGGATAAATATGCAAATAATTAGAGTCTTACAAGATAAATATAGAATAGATAGAAGTTCATCCTTTATTTTCAAAGAGGAGCAGTGACATCAAGTGATATCCTGACTTGCATGTGAATTGGATGTAAATGAGGCAGTCTCCCACAAAATCATCACTCTCACTCTTCCTTCTAGAGTCACTGAAGTCCAGAGGCACAATAAAAGTCAAGACCAATGGTGCTGCCCAGGATTCAGTGGATGACCTGGGTGTCTGACTTCTGACCAGGCTCCAAGCCCTCCACAGTATCTGCTTTTCAGCCACATGGCCACTGAAACAGATTGTTCTCATCCACACATTCCTTGGGGGGAAGTCTTCACCTGCTTGAAGAAGACATCCCCTTAACTCACTGATGGGTTTGAGGCCAGTTGGCTACTCTCAACTTGGTTTAGCCCATCTGCCAAGGCAGTTTTGCCAGGGTGTGGCTGCTGCTCATACTATAGCTTCAAATGGAAGATAATCTCAAAAGGGAAGGGCACTAGTAGCTAGGGGGATTGGGAAAGGTCTTCCACAGAAAGTAGTACTTGATCTGAGTCTTGAAAGAAGCCAGGGAAACCAAGAAGCAAAGGTTAGGGAGCAGAGCATTCTAGACATAAGGGATAGCTAGTTTAAAGACAACAGAGATTGTAGGTGAATTGTCATGTCTGAGGAACTGCACACATGCCACTGTAATTGGATTGTGGATTTTGTGGAAGGGAGTAAAGTCTAAGACTGGAAAGACATGGAGGGTACAAATTATGAAAAGCTTTAAATCCCAAATGAAGGAATTTATATTTCATTCTGGATAGAGTAAGGATCCACTGGCAGTCATTGAATAGCGGCCTGACATCATTAGACCTTCCCTTTAAAAAAAGATCATCTTGCTGAGTCAAAGATGCATTAGAAAGGAGAGAGACTAGGTCAAGGAGAGCAATTAGAAAGAAATGATCATGAGCCAGAGGCTGCTGTATGAGTGAAGAGACATGGGGCACATGCCAAAAGAGACTATGAAGGTAGAAATGACAAGAATGGATTGACAATGACAATGGATTGGATATATGGGGTTGGTGAAAGTTAAAAGTTTAGGGTAACAACAAGGTTGCAAGCCTCAGTGATTAGGAGTAAGATATTTTCAAAAATACTCGGGAAATTCTGAAGTGGGGAGGATTTAGGTAGAAAGATAATGAATTCTGTTTTGGATGTGATGAGTTTGAGATGCTTATAGGACACCCAGTTGGAAGTGTCCAAGAAGTAGCCATTTAATATATTTTTGTAGCTCAGGGGACAGGCTTGGGTTGGATATATAGATCTCCGAATCGTCTGCATAGAGAGGATTAGAGAATTCATGGGAGCTGATGAAATCAACAAGTGAAATAATATAGAATGAGAAGAGAAAAGGGCTCAGGTTAGAACCTTGGGGGAGACACACAGTTAAAGGTCCAATACTCTCTAGAGAATTGCAGGTCATCCAATTCCAGATCTAGTGGTTTTTCCATTACCCCCAACTGCCTCATGTTTTATTTTGTGCAAATATCTCCCATTGCCAAGGCGACCAAAAATGATAGCGCAACCACAAAATTAGTACGAACCACAGGGAAAAAAGAAAATGTACACAGTCAAGGATTTGAGGCTCTGAAATGAAACATTTATTATGAAAAACAAAACAGAGAGGGGGAGTAGCTTTAAGCAGATAGAACGGGTCTTTTTAATCTTGTGTGACTTCAAATGAAACAGATGTTGTTTGCAGGGACTATATTCCCTAGAAGTTGGGTTCCTCAGTGTCATAACTGAGAACCCACAAATGCAGTGGCCTACAAAATGGAAAGTGAAACTTTCCGATGCAGTTTTATTGAGTTAGCTATGGGAAAGAATTTAAATTCTTAAAGCCAGAAGGAGGGAGATGGGAGGGCGAAATGGGAAGGCCTCTAGGTCTAGAGTTAGAGCCCTGGGGTTTGACACTCAGGCTTCTTACTACTACATCACTTAACCTCTCTGGTGTTGTGTCCTCTGTGAAAAGAAGGCATTGGGACAGGATCCAAGTATGAGTGGCAAAGGGAAACTGAGGCACAGAAGTATTAAAAGAATTATCTAGACAGTGTGAAGGGATTTGTAATGGAATTAGTAAGGTTCTCACCGCCTCTAAATCTATGATTCCAGAAGAAATGAGGATAAGAATCTTTCAGAATTTAATTGGCATTTCTGAGGTTTCCTGAACACTTTTGAAAAATTTAGTTATCATGGCTAATGTGGAAATAGATTTTGTGTGACTTCATGTGTATAATGGGTATCATATTTCCTGCATTCTAGCACCAGAGAGAGAGAGAATTTGGAGCTGAAAATAAAAATAAAATTGAATTTAAAAAAAAGAAAATTTGAATTACATGTGGAAGTTAAAAAACAAAACTGTGAAATTCATTCTTCTAGGATATTCACTGTCCTTCAGATGAATTTCATTCCTCATCAAAGGCTCAGGCTTGATGGCTCAGATAAGAAAATCTTTGTGTTCACCAGGTAGGTTATTACCTACTAATGTGTTGTACCACAAAGTTAATGCATTGAGGTGGATTCCTTACCCTCTCTGGCTTTTAGGGTAGTGTGGCTCTTCAAAGAGCAATTTAATGGCTAGGATGGGGCCTAAGCCCCCAAAGTGGCTGTAGGTCTTCTGGTCACAGGTCATCCTAACTGAAGCAGAGTATATAGATTAGTTTTTCAGTATGCTGATTTTAATGGTCCCTAGCATTCAGCATTCACTATTGTTGACTGAACTAGGTTAAGAAAAGGGGGTCTAGGGAAAAGGGGAAAGATGGGGATAATAATAATAGCCAGCATTTATGGATCACTTTAAGGTTCTCATTTTATCCTCACAACAATTCTAGACGGTATATGCTATTATTCCTCCTCTGGCCCAATTTTTCAGATGGGGAAACTAAGGCAGGCAGCGGTTTAGTCTTTATGTTTGTTTTTGTTTTTTAAATGACTTGCCTGAGATCAAACAGCTACTAAATGTCTAAGACTTGATTTCAACACAGATTTTCTTGTTTCTCTTTACCAGCTGCACCACTTAGCAGCCATTGAAAAGGGAGAATTTAGCAAAGCCAGGAAAAGGAAAAATTCATTTACCTAATAATACTCTAGAAGGAAAATTAAGAAGTTCTGATGGCATGGTATGCCTCCGGTAATCTGGGCAAATCTCTGCACCTTTCCAGCCCCAGTATTCACTTGAATAAAATTGAGATTGTCAGCCTAGGCAATCACTCTGCTCCCTTCTAATTCTAAACTCTCCAGTTCCTCGTGGGATCACCTTTTTGCCTCAGATGAACTGTCCATTCACTACAGGCGAACGGAAGTGCTGACTGATTGGACCACTGGATCCTGTCCAGAGCCTGGAAGCCTTACATTCCAGCCTGGACCTCCCCCATGTACCCCTGGGCTAAACTGGAACAGGCTGTGGAGGAATGAAGTGACACTAATCTTGGGTCACTAAAGCTTTGTTCTACCACTTCAACAAACAAGTAATCAACCCTAAAGTAAACAAAAAGAGATGCCTCAGATTATAGGGAGGAGTTCCTTGGGAGGAGTAAGTAAGTAGCTACCTGGTTGTAGGTAGATTGCCGATTGGTTTTAGGTAGCCAGATGGCAGGGTGGGTGGAGTTCATTGAAGGTGAGTTCTTTGGCCAGAGTTGGGTCTTTAAATGGCACTTAAAAGAGACCAACTTGGTATGGATGGCAGAGTTAAAATTGTTTCTGCATCTGGGACCAAGTCCCAGATGGGCAAGGAAGGCCTGGGTGCAGGAGAATCCAAGAAACAAAAAGAACAAAGGATCAGAGGGCCATTGTTTGTGTTGTGATCACATTTTCAGTGGGTTATAAATCCCCAATGCTCAACTTGTATAGGGAGGTCAGTTTAAGCTGATATTATTCCCAAGGAGTCATCTGTCAAATTGGTAGTAATTTTTCATATTTAAAAATTTACAAGCATTTTAAGGTGAATTAAAAAAAAAAACCTTTTGTATCTATGCCATTTAGAAAGATTTTATAGTGTAGACTACAAGTGGGATGAGAAAACCTGGACTTCTTTCTTGACAATTTGATATTTAGTCTTTGAGAAGTCACAAATCTCATTTCTTCATCTGCAAAAAGATGGCTAATTTCTACCTGGCTAGGGCTGATGAGTAAAGTACTTTGCGTTCCTTAGAAGTATGTCACACAAACTAAGTAAGAAATATTGTTATCATTGAAGCTGCTCTAAACCAATGAGCTTCACTGAAGCTTTAAACAGTATCTTCTTTCTTTTCTCAAATCTTTCTTCCCCATAACTTAAATATTGGCATGGCTGATTCGTCTTATTTTAGAGAAAGCAGCCAATAAAATGGAAAAGAAAAGCTTTATGAAAATCCTCCAGTATTTCTGATTAAGAGGTTTGGCAGAGCAAAGAGTATATCCTGCTTCCTACTTTCCCTACACATCAGGGCACTATCTGGTTGTGTGGCTTTAACCTATCCTTGCTCACACATCATATTATACATGTATTTTCCACTTCTGGGTTCAAATCTTTTTGGTCTCCAACTATAGTGTCAAAATGTGACATTTAAGTCATTTTGCATTCGGAATTTTTTTTAAACTCCTAGTCTGTCTCTTTCAAATAACTGACATTTTTAATGTGTTTTCATGCAAAATGTACACTATGTAACAATCTTGTGAGGTATGTAATTCTCCAAGTATTATTGGTCTGATTTTACAGATGAGAACACTGAGGCTCAGTAAAGTTAAGGGACTTGCCCATGGTCACACAGCTAGTAAGTTTTGGATATAAGATTATGGAGCCAGTTCTCTGAGATTCCGGTTCTCGAACTTACCCATTATAATAGGCTACCTCTCTATTTACAAACTTGAAGTCATCATATAAATGTCAGTCATAATTATTAGTTTCATAGTCTATTTTCATTATTCAATTTAACAATTAATTCAACAAATATTTATCAAGCATCTATTATGTTCAAGGTACAATTTCTGTTCCAGAGAATAAAAAATAAATTATAAAACAACATTTTTCCTGTCTTCAGCAAGCTTACATTCTAGAAGAGGAGGGGAAGATATGTTCACACATAAATATAATGCAGTTTTACAATGATGATTCCCCAGTGTTTACCTCTAGGGTAAAGGGAGGAAGAAGCTGTCTTTTTCAAGTACCCTCACATGTCTGGCTCCCAGGCAGTCCTATAGATGGGCACCAGGGACTTCATACTGTACACTGGACACTGACCTCCAATGTCCTACTACATAGTTCAACCATTTCATTTTTACAGCCAAGGAAACTAGGCACAGAGATGCAAAGCCCAAGGTCCCACAGCTAGTCACAATGGTTTGATCCAAACCCAAATTCACTGACTCTAAATCACTTATTTCAATAATAATCATTATTATTATGGTAACTAGCATTTACATAACACTTTAAGGTTTGAAGCCCTTTACAAATAATATCTCTGGGAGGTAGGCACTATTATGATTCCCATTTCACAGATGAGGCCAGTTTTGAACTCCAGTCTTCCTAACTTGAGGTTAAGCTCTTTGTTCATTGTGCCTCTCAGTGCTGTCTCTCAATCATTTCTGGAGAAAGATCACAAGTATGGATGAATATGTTCAAAATGCATTATGTATATACATTCTGTAGCAAATAAATGGATGTATATAATTGGAGAAGAGTAAGGTTAGGGAAGAAAAGGGCACTGAACTTTCTGCTTGCAAATCAATCATTTAAATCACAATTATATGTTGAGCATTTATTAAGTACAAAGGCAATGGAAGACACGAAAGAAATGATGTTTGACATCTCTCTGTTCCCAAGAAATTACCTAATCTAGTGGAATGAATACTAAAAAATCAGGGTAGTCCTACAGAATTTTCCAGTAATAATAGCTGACATTTATATAGCACTTGTAAGATTTACAAAAACGTATTGCACACATCATGTCAATCTTACCCAACAGGGAAGAGAAGGAAAGGAAGGCTCAGAGACAGAGCTAAAGGATTAATACATGTCCATCAGGATTTGAACCCAAGCCTCTGCTGACAAACATGTTTTTTCATTGTACCACTAACAGAGAGAGTCACATTGTTTTAAAGAATTCAATTAGACAAACATTTACCAAGTACCCAGTATGAACAAGGGTCCTTGGTAATAGTGGATATATTAAGAAAAACTTTCAGGATTGCAAAATGTTTTATACATATTTATCTCTTTAGACTCTCACTACAACCCTATGAAAAAGGTGCTATTACCATTTTACAGACAAGAAAACTGAGACTTAGAAAGGTTAGTTGACTTGCCTAGGGTGACAATTTTGAGGTAGAATTCATATTGTAAGTGAAACTTGATCTCCCTAGTCATGTTAAACTTAAGTAGAAATGATCCCTGCATACACATTGGCTTATAAAGTCACAAATGACTATTATCTATGTTGTATTATATTTTTATTTATTTTCTTAAACATTTCAGAGATAAATTTTAATCTGGTTAAGGCTGCAGGCACTCCAGTTTTGCTGAGTGTATGGGTGTATGAGGTGTTCAAGGAGGACTAGCACCTCTGGTGTAAGTGCTCACCAAGCCCTTTTCAGGACTGCTCATACACTTTTGGTATCCACCTGCCACTCAATTTTCACCTGTGGCTCCAAAAAGCTGTAGTATGCACAGCAGCCACATCCTGGTAAAAACCATCTGAGCAGATGGGCTAAACCAGGTTAAGGGTAACCAAGAAGTCTCAAACCTGTCCATGAAATAAGGGAATGTCCACCCCAACGAAGACTTCTCCCAGCCCAATGGGTAAATGAGAACAATTTGTTCCAATGGCCATGAAGGCAACTGAAGCTCATGCTGTTGGGCACTTAGAGCTTGGTCAGGCATCCAAAATGCCACGGTAATCCAATTCACACAGTAGTCAAGTCATCATTCTGTTATGACATTGATCTTCTTTGAAAATGAAGGACAAAACAAACTTTTGTTAGATCCTAGGGACACAAAGATGAAAAAACAACTCAGTATCTGCCCTCAAGATCCATCCAGTCTAATAAATTATACATATGAGTGACTCCTGCTTGACCTGAAGGTCATAGCATTCTGACTGAATCATTGATGCAGTGACCCTCTTTCTTATGGGGGATCTCGGGAATTTGAGAGCTCATAGTGTATATTCTGCAGTCATATTTAAGTCCAAATTCCATGCCTTTCCCCCACATTCTATTATGGATCAGTGCAGCTAAAAACATGCATATACATTCATTCTTTTCATGCTGTGAATCCTCACATCTTCTTTTGAAGGTATGTGTTGCTCCAAGTTGTTTTTGCAGGTTAAGGGTACTGAATATTCATAACCATAGACTATTTGACCAAATAAATTCTTCAAGTGAATCAAAAAACATATCAAACAAGTCATATTAAAATTGAGAAAATGCCTAAAAAGTATCTGGATTTTTTTTTAATGAAAAAGCACCTTTCAATGGACATCAATGAGGTTGTCCTACTTTAAGAAAGATGAAGGCTTTGAATTATTTATGTAGTGGTGATGGGTTGTTTTGAGCCATCCATCTTCTCTCCTCAATTTAAGAGCAATAGCATATAATTATGGCATAACTGGTCAGGTAAGGAGATTCAGGTTTGTTATAAAGTGCTGTGTCCACTAAGCAAATTCAATCAATGATGAATCAACAAATATTTATTATATGCCAAACACTGTACTAGTAGAGCTGGGGATACAAAAAAAGAGGGGAAAGGCAGTCTCTACCCTCAGGGAGCTTGGAATCAAATGGGGAAGACAACATGCAAACACATAGATACAAAATGAGCTGTATTCAGGATAAATAGAAAATAAATAACAGAGGGAAGGAACTGAAATTAAGAGGAGTTGGGAAAGGGAACCTCTCACTTGTAGAATCTTTTCTTCTAGAGAAAGTCAGATTATAGTTGGGACTTAAAGAAAGCTAAGGAGGTCAGTAGGCAGGAATAGTGGATAACCACAGAAAATGCCTGGAACTGAGATACGGAGTGACTTTTTTCATGGAACAACCAACCAGCCAGAGTCATTGAATCAAAGATTTCATGTTGGGGAGTAAGTGTAAGAAGACTGGAAAAGTAGGAGGGAGATAGGTTATGAAGAACTTTGAAAGTCAAACACAGCATTTTGTATTTGAGCCTGGGGGGCAATAGGGAGCTTCTGGAGTTACTGCATGGCGGCAGGGGAAGTGGGGGATGGCACAATCAGACTTTCCGCTTAAGAAAATCACAAAAAATACCTCACAAGTGACTGAATGAAGGATGGACTGGAATAGGAAGAGATGTAAGGTAGGCAGACCTACCTGCAGGCTATTGCGGTAATCCAGGTGTGAGGTGATGAAGGTCTGTACTAGGTAACAATGTCAGGAGAGAAGGGGGCATATTACAGAGAAGATGCAACAGTGAAATCAACAGACCTTGGTAACAGATTACATAGAGGGATGGGGGGGGGGACTTGGGGAGACAGTGATAGTGAGGAATCTAGGATGAATCCTAGGTTGTGAGAATAGAGTTTCCCTCCACAGCAATAGGAAAGTGGGGAGGAAGGCTTAGGGGAAAAGAGAATGAATTCTGTTTTGGACATTATATGTGTAAGATGTCTACTGACCTCCAGTTTGAGAGGTCTGAAAGGCAATTAGAGATGCTAGATTGGAGGTCAGTAGAGAAATTGGGGAAAGAAAAGTAGATTTGAGAATCATTAGCATAGGAATGGTCATTAAATCTATGAGAGCTGATGAGAATCTAAGTGAAGTAGTATAGAGAGAGACAAGAAGAGGACCCCGGACAGAACCCTGAGGGACACCTATGGTTATAGGGTATAATCTGGAAGAGAATCCAACCAAGGAGACACAGAAGACGCAGTCAGATAGGTAAGAAGAGAGCCAGAAGAGAGCGGTATCCCGAAAACCTAAAGAGAAACAAGTATCCAAGAGGAGAGAGTTATCAGCAGCCTCAAAGACTTCAGAGAGGTCAAGGGGAATGAGGATTAAGGAAAGGTCGTTGGGTTTGTCAATTAAAAGATCATTAGTGACTTTGGAAAGAGTAGTTTCCATGAAATGATTAGGTCAGGAGTCCAATCGTAAGAGGTTAAGGAGTGAGAGAAGAGAAAATGAAAGCACTCATAATCTTTTTCTAGGAGTTTAAACACAAAAGGTAAAAGAAATATGGGATGATAATTAGTAGGAATCAAGGGTCAAGTGAAAGTTTTTTCAGGACAGAGCAGACATGTGCATGTTTGTAGGAAGCAGGGAGAGGGCCATTAGAGAAGGAGAGAGTGAAAGAATGGAGCTGACAGAGCAGGCAGTTTGTTAGAGGAGATGGGATGGAATGGGATCACTGGAAGAAGCAGAAAGGATAGCCTTGGTAAGGAATAAAGGCATTTCATCATGTGAGACGGGGACAAGGAGGACAGAGTGGCAGAAGGCACCTGAATGATAGGATATGGGGAACATGGGAGAAGAGGGAGTTCATGGAAAATGTCCTCACTTTTTCTTTGAAACAAGTGAAGAGGTTTCAGCTAGGGATAGAAAGGGGAAGAGGAGTCATGGGAGTCTTGAGTAGCAATGGAAAGATCTGGAAGAGCTTCTGTGGAGATAGTAGGATAGTGAGATAGGGAGATCTGTAGGATAATGAGTTAGTAAGAGGCATACTAAAGTCACCTAGCAGCAACTGAAAAATACAAGGTCTTCTGGGAGGAGAAAAGTAAAAAAAAAAAAAAAAATGAACTCTTCTCAGTCAGCTTATTAACTTTAAACCAAATAAATAAATTATTCGTAACTTCTGAGTCAAGTGGTCCTATGTTATTTGTTATCCAACTTTATCTGTCTCAACTATGGACAGGAACTCTATTGCAACTGATTTCTTCAATATGCCCCATTTTGTCTTCTTCAATTAATCGGATCAAAGATCCTCTGCACAGCCCAGTTCAAGTATCATCTACTTTGGGAAACTGTTCTAAGGTCCCTTGCCATCCTTTCTGCCCCTCCAAATCTTACCTGTGTCCCACCTGCTCAGTAAGGCCCTTCTGGACTTCTCCACCCAGTGTTATATTCTTCCCCTCAAATCCACTCACGTGGCATTTAGCTATACACCTTGGATAAAAAATATGGCCAACTGGATGGTACAGTGGATAAGCACACAGCCTAGAGGTAGGCAGCTTCATCCTCCAGAGTTTAAATCTGACCTTGGACTTACTGGCTGTGTGATCCTGAGCATGTCATTTAACCTTGTTTGCCTCAGGTTCTTCCATCTATAAAATGAACTGGAGAAGGAAATGGCAAACCACTCCCTGCCAAGAAAACCCCAAATGGGGTCACAAAGAGTCGGAAACGACTGAACAACAAAACTTGGATATATATGTGTGGAATGTGTATATGTATATATACACATATGCTTTGTACATGCATATATAGGTGCACATGTAGATATATACATGTCTACACATGTATATCTACCTATGCCCATGTGTGTATATACATAGGTACATATATATAATATATATATGTACGGATGAATATAAATAAATGAACATTCTTGACAGAAGCATCAAACACAGTCCCTTGTACCCAAAGGAGGGTCCAATAAATTCAATTCAATAATACCAAGTCTAGTATTGTGTCAGGCACTCTGCTAAAAGCTGGGGATACAAAAAGAGACAAAACAGTCCCTGCACTCAAGGAACTTACACTCTATTTACCATTCATGCAAAATGCACAATATATGTCAAACCAAACAGATACTTGAAAGGCTCCATTTTCATTTAAACAAGCAACTAAATATTTGCTGAAAGATACCATCTAGCATCAAATACAGTGGGGTTTTCAATAAGGCAGGTTTCAACCAGACCAAATTAGAAAATTTACCTAATTCAGTTTCTCTAATTCAGAAATTTCCCCTTAGCTCCCCACCATCACTACCACCACTACCACTATCACTACCACCATCATTACCCACTACCACTACCACTACCACCACCCCTGGGATCTTAGGGAGTGGTGACTCATTTACATAACAAAAATGTTTGGAGTATAAGATTCCAACCATTTAGATTCAAAACAAACCAACATAAATGGGACGAAAATGAATTGTTTTTCAAACAGCACAATCATTCAGAATGCCTTTCCACTCTATCCATTTTTTTTTTGTACTCTGGAGGGGACTTCAGCTAAGCATTTTATTTACCTCTTGTCACGTAGTCCTAAGTAGTATAAAAGAGGGAAATCAGTCACTGTCTCCCAGATCCCTGCCCAAGAGCAAGCATTTTCTGGGAGACATTGGGTGGCTCAGTAATCTTGTAATTCATCCTGGGAACACTGGGACTTATTTTCTCAACAGCTCCAGACAAAGCTCCAATTCCAGAAAACTGACATGTCCTCTGTGCTTTGGGATAAATCCCTATCTGCTTCCCTATACCTATTACTCTTCTCCTGCCCTGACCAATATTTCTTACTCATAGTAAGTAAAGTGCACATCTAGCCTCACCACACCAATCTCTTGTATGACTATTGGTTTCTTAAAAAATTAATTCAAATGCATTCTAACATTTGGTATCATGATTGTTTTTAAGGTAGGCAGAATAAGAGGAAAGGCCATTTTTAAAAATTTTGAATCGTATCATTATTGCTTTAATGAATAATTTAGTTTACGCAACCTGGCATGAAGGAAAGAAAAAGGCAAAGTCCTTACTCTCTTTGAGTCTATTGATGGAAGCAACATAGTCCAGAAGAGATACTAAAGTCTTGGGATTGAATCAAATTCTGAACTGACTTGCTCTGTGACAAGAGATCAACACCATAACATCTGCTCCATTATCATGTTTGCAAGAAAAATTTATAATTCTTACCAATTTCCTATCACTACACCTGCAAAGGGAGTATAGAATTTAGACAATTAATTTTGCCTCCTTCATTGCCTGACAGGCAGCTAAATGGTACAGTAGATAGCACTCCAGGCCTTAAGTCAGAAAGACTCATCTTTCTGAGTTCAAATCTAGTCTCAGATACTTTCTAGCTACGTGATCTTGGGCAAGCCACTTAACCCTATTTGCCTCAGTTTTCTCATCTATAAAATGAGCTGGAGAAGGAAATGGCAAACCTTTTATCCTTGGCTAACCTCAGTATCCTTGCCAAGAAAATCTCAAAGGGGATTATGAAGTGCCAGATACGACCAAACAACAACAACCTTTGTTTATCTAAACCTTTGAGGAAAAAGTGGAATTAGGGGCCTGAATTATCAGAATAATTGATTTCATTCTTAATGATTCATTCAACAAACATTTATACATCTATTATGTATACTGTGCTAAGCCCTGGGAGGCATACAAAAATAAACAGAAAATGAGTAAGACCCAGTTCCTTCCCTCAAGGAGTTCACAGTCTGTTAAAGGAGATAAAATTTTTCATAAATAAATATGTTACAAATCATGTGATATATCTAAGAGGAGTAACAATAATAAATATTTATATATAAAGTTTGAAAAGTGCTTCATATCTCATGTGAATACAAAATGTTATGAGGTTGGATGGAAGACACCAAGGTCATATTTTTATATTTTTGATCTAGTTTCTTGAGTTTACTTGATGAGTGAACTGTTGATGGTCATTCACTGTCAATGGGAGAAAAAAAATGAAAAGGTTTGAGAATAATTCATATGTCATCTTTGGTTTTTAATAGGCAAAGCAATTTGTCATGTATAAAATATAAAGGTCAAAAGAAAACTGAATTAATTCCCTGGCATAGTAGAGAAATAATTAGAAAAATAATACCAGTTAAGTTTCCCACATTGTGATAGAAAACTAATTTATCACCCCACATTCTAATATCTTGGTCTTAAATATTGAAATATTTGATCACCTTGTAAGTTCTCCATTTCTCTACATTTTGACTGTTACAAATTCTGCTCCTCCACATCACTCCAACAATTCCTCAGAAGGATATTGCATATAACTAAATCTCAATTATCTTAGTATAATTGTATTGTTAAAGTATGTCACATCAAGTTGGGTAGCTTGTGTTGCTTCAACATGTCCAAAGTTTCTACTGATGTCTCCATTTCTGTACAGATAGTTTAGGCTCAAAATGTTAACAAAAGGTCAACAGTTGTATTTAGGAAGGTGTCAAAGCCTTAGCATCACCCATATCTGTTAGTTATCCTTCCAGTTATTCAGGAAATATAAATGCTGGTGTCAGAGAAGATTTGGTGGTAGAAATGAACCCCTTGGTATGTGAAATCAGTGAGCAAAACAAGTTCCTAAGTGGGTTCAAGATCAGGAAACTAAAGTAGGAACAGTGAATCTGAGCGTAGAAGACATGACTGATTTGAAGGTAGGTTGACTTGGAAAGGGTCAGTGCTAGGACAGGTGCGGAAATTAGCAGATAGCTATGGTCACTGAGGCAGCTAGGTGGCTCAGTAGATAGAGCTTTAGGCTTAGAGTTCAAATATAACCTTAGACACTTATTAGTTGGGTGACCCTGGGGAAGTCATTTAAACCTGTTTGTTTTCATCCATTGGAGAAGAAAGTGGTAAATCACTATAGTATCTTTGCCAAGAAATCCCCAAGGACAGCATTGGAGTGATGTGGTTCCTGGGGTCCTGAAGAGTTAAACAAAACTGAATGAGTCAACAACAACGTTTGGTGAGTCCTGAGACAATCCATTCATGGTTCTGTATCTGGAGGGTTCCTCATTTACTGCAATATATTTCTTACTATTATTGTCATCTAAATGCTCAACTTCTTGTCACTAATTTTAGTCTGAAGAAGGGCTTGTGATTCATATACAGAGGTGGACTAGATCATCTCCAAAGTCTCTTCTGATTCTAACCTAACAGAGGATGGGGGTTAGATAAACTAAGCTGAAGAAGAGCCCCAGGTACTCCCCCTTTTCTCTCTGCTGCCCCAGTGGAGGCAGAATAATTTTTTTTCTCACCTCTCTTTAAGGTTCCTATGGATGTGACTTTTCACTTCATCAAAGCCCCCACTCCATCCCTCATGGGAAAAAGTAGTTATTTCTTAGAAGAAAACAACAGAGGAAGGGAAGAGAGATGTCCAGGACTGCTGAAACAACCATCTCAGAGGCAAAGGAGTTCAGCACTCTTACCAAGCCTCCTTTTCCACTTAACACCACTGTTGAGCTCTGTTTTGTCTAGAAGAATCCATGATGGTCTGGTTTCTAATGGCTTAATCTTTTCCCTGCTTTTGGGGAGTTATAATATTTTTTATCAGTAAAAACAACAACAGCAACAAAAACCTCTTTGGTTTATTTTGAGCACCTCTTAGAAAAAAAGGAAGAAGAAAAAGAAACAGCATTGATTAAGAAAAAGAATTTCCTTCTCTCTGAATATGCATCCCAGGGAAATCCAGCCTCTTGCTCTACTGGTTCTTTTAATCTCCCCAGACACACACCCCCTCCCCCACAACACACACACACACACACACAATAAAACCTTAGGGAAACTAGTTTATTTTTGAGAACATATAATCAACATGGAAAATAAACAGATTTTTAAGGAAATAAAGAATGGTAAGTTAACTTAGTGGATAAGAGCAGAAGAGAAGACAGGTACACGTTTCTGCACCGCTACTCTTGTCAATTACGTCCTCTGTCTCTTGTATCTCTCTGCAACAAGCATAGACCGTGGCGAGAGTCACTGAAGTTGCAGCACTGTGAGAGGACTACGTGAGTCCTCATGCTCTTTCTCCCTCTTCCCCCTCCCTCCCTCTCCCTTTTTTCTCTTTCTTCTTCTCTTTCCCCCTCTTTTGTTCCCTTTTATTCTCTCTCCCTCTCCCTCCTTTCTCTTTCTCTCCCTCTATTGTTCTCCTCTCTCATTCTCTCTTCCCTTTTCCTTCTCTTTCCCTTCCCCTTTCTCTCTCTCTCTTTCTGTCTCTCTCTCTCTCTCTTTCTCTCTCTCTCTCCACCCTCTTTCCCTCCTTCTCCCTCTTCTTTTCCCCTCTGTCTCTTTCTCTCTTCTCTTGTCTCTCTCTCCTCTGTCTCTCTCTTCTCTTGTCTCTCTCTCTCCTCTGTCTCTTCCTTTCTTTCTCTCTCTCTCTCTCTCTCTCTCTCTCTCTCTCTCTCTCTCTCTCTCTCTCTTCACCCTCTTTCCCTCCTTCTCCCTCTTTTTTTCCCCTCTGTCTCTTTCTCTCTTCTCTTGTCTCTCTCCTTTGTCTCTTTCTGTCTCTCTCTCTCTCTGACTTCCACCTCCCTTTTCTCTCAGGATAAGAATTCTTACCTGTCAGTTACTCTTTGCTTCTATCACTCAGCATGAGGGCTAACCACTTGAGAGTCAAGAAGAGAAACAATGAGAATTTCCATCCTGCTCACCCAGTATCCATTTCCAGGATATACACTTCCTTGTCATGAATGCTACACTAAGATTCTATGATGCTCTGTTTCATAATTCACACTCTACCAAATGGCAAAGTGAAGCATAATACAGACTTCTGGCCACTGTCCAGTTCAGCATAGTGTAACCACAGCATATGAGGCATCATGCCTCAGAGTTAGAAAGACTTGAGTCCACGTCCTCCCAGGGTCACATACAAGCTGTGTGACCCTCTCAAATCACTTAACCTTTCACTGCCCCTACAACTTTCTAATAATCTAAGTAGCAGAGCAAGGAATGATCTGCATTGGTAGAGGAAGTTTTCCTCATCAGAGAAGAATTTACACTAATGAAATCCTAAGTTTGGACAAAAAAAAATCATGGCATGCATGATTAAAAAAAAAAAAAAAAACAAAACCTCTTTATTTGCCTTTGGGATTCACTGATAATTTTTTATTTCTTTTCCTTTCTTTCCTTTTTAGATTTTCCTGATTCCAAGTCCAACACTCTTTTCACTATACCAACAAATAACAAAGCATGATTTTAAGTATAAAAAAATAATGACGGCAAACAGGATCCATGGTTACTATGTTTCTCTTTCCTTTTTTAACTGCACTTTGCAGCCCAATTTCATTCCTTACTCCTTACCTTTTTTCCCACCCCTTCCAATGGCGGCAACACAGCACAGCCAGGGGTGTGCTGGTAAATGTTTAACTGTTTCTCAGAGAAGAAAAAAGAAACTACACTTTACACACTTTAAATTTATTCTGAATCATTAATATTTTCTCCTTCACCTTCTTGAATCAGACAACCAACAAAACAATAAATCAAGCTATGATTTGTAATGTTTACCAAATTCTAAGGTTTAAATGCCCACAATGAAAATTTAACAATTAGTTCTAGCATAACACCATCAGTACATAAGAAAGAGCATTAGATTTGGAGTCAAAAGACCCAGGTTTGAATCCTGATTCTACCAAAGACTACCAGTGACACTGGGCAAGTCACATAAGCACTCTGTGCCTCAGTTTCTTCATCTATAAAATAATCTACTGACTCTTCCATCTCCAAATCTCTATTCATAGTCCTCTCTTAGCCCCTTTCCTTTTCTTTCTCCTCATCCTGATTTTTTCCATTTTGACTACCTCTTGTATTCCCACCCCAACAACGCCCTTCCCTGCCCCCAACTTCTTCTCCTTACTTTCATATGGCAAGTCTCTGGCTCTCTCTCTCTCTTGCTTACTATATTAGGCACTTGGGATTAATCATGAATGTTCAAGAAGCTACTAGGATTGTAGATAGAGCTAGGGAGGATGTTGGAGGTGAGATGACAGCTTGACCTTTGGATTTTAGGAGTTTGGGGGTTGGTTTCCTTCCCCTTTAAATCAAAGTTTGTTTACTTAACATCGGTTCTGGGGAAGCTGTTTGCCTTTGTTGTCTAAACACTATCCTCAGAGTTGCTTGGCTACTCTTTGGGAGGCCTATTCTTGACTGGCTTGAACTACCAGGGAAAAAAAATCAAAGAAAAATAGGCATGACAGGAATCTGTTGGTTGCTTTCAAGTAAAAAAAAAAATTAAGATCAGTCAATATATAATTACTAAACACCTGCTATGTGCCAGGCACTGCACTAAGTGCTGGGGATACAAAAAGAAGCAAAAGATAATCCCTGCCTTCAAGAAACTTACAATCACAACATAACAAAGGAGACTCTGTGTGTGTGTGTGTGTGTGTGTGTGTGTGTGTGTGAGAGAGAGAGAGAGAGAGAGAGAGAGACAGAGAGAGACAGAGACAGAGACAGAGAATATACAGGATAAATAGGAAATAATTAACAGAGGGAAAGTACTAGAAGAAGAGTTGGGAAAGACTTCTTGTAGACTTCCTGTAGAAGCTGTAAGGATTTAATTGAGACTTAAAAGAAGCCAGAGAGGGTCACTAGTTCCTGCAGAGGAGGGATAGTGTTCCAGGCATGGAGTCAATCAGAAAGAAACCTCAGAGATGAGAGATAGAGTGTCTCATTCATGGAAAAGCCAGGAAACCAGTGTCATTGAATTGAAGAATGCGTGTTGAGAAGTAAGGTGTAAAAAGACTGAAAAGAAAGGAGGGGGATAGGTAATGAAGGGTTTTGAATGTCAAATAGGGGATTTTGTATTTGATCCTGGAGGAGCTCCTAGGCAAATGATTAATTTCAGTCCTCTACTCTCCCTTTGTGGCTGAGTTTAGTGTCCTCAGACAGTGGAATTTCCTTTTACCTTTGAGTATCAGAATCAAAGCTCATTTTAAATTTTGCAGGAGAGACAGGCTGGTGTAATGAAGAAAAAGCTGACCCAGAAGCCCTCAAGTTCTGGGGCCTCTGATACATATTGACCACTAAGCTTTGACCAAGTGCAGTGAGTCATTCTGTAGGATCCCTGCAATCCTAGGATTGCAAAGATACTGACCTTGGCATTAGTAAAGGAACTTTCTTGACCCAGGAGGAAAGAAATGAAATCAAACTTCAGTCTTTACCTCTATATAAGGGCCAAGTTTTCAGTTGTTAAATAAATCTCATAAACATGGTACACATTACAATCCTCCCATGCCTTCTCATTTTGTGTGTGTCTTGTCCACAACCTCCAAACATTTGTACAAAGGGTATCCGCCCACTCTGCTGGAGACCTTCCTCTAAGTTTCTTAACATTAAAGGGGTGCCAGTATACACATCTGCTACCATTCTTTCAACATGATAAATATAAAGTAACACATATGAGAGCAAAGAAGAGAATGACTCTTCCCTTCTTCAAAATCCAGCTAATCAGGTAACAAGTCATCTTGAAAGACTAAAACATCTTTTTTTTTTCCCATTACCACAAAATTGGGAGAATGGCCTCTTAAAGGGAAAGATGTTTGGAAGATATACGGATCCATCAGCAGCTAGCTTAAAATAGCCAATGGTATATAGCAGTTGGAAAAAAAAAAAAAAAAGACCAGTTAGGAAAAAAACTGTGAGTTTGTAGAGGGTGAAAGAAAAAATAATCATATTGACATCTAACTGTATTCTACAGTTGATCACAACCATCTTACCTCTTAAGGTTTTTCTCATTAATAACCTCCTTTGTTGGCTCAATTTGATTGAATGGTAACTACCACTTATTAATATTAACAATAAGAATAATAACATCAACTTGCATTGGTCTGATGCTTAATATATTTTAAAGCAATGAAATAGTGACTATTCCTTTTGTTCCACAACAGCTTTTGTAAGGTAGGGGAATTTTTTTTTAAACATTTAACTAACCAGGGAAACTAAGCCTGTAACAGTTTAGGTGGCTTGCTCATTTTAACTATAATTGCTGCTGAGTCCCTTCAGTTGTATCTAACTCTTCATGACCCCATTTGGGGTTTTCTTTTCAGAGATATAGCAGTGGTTTGCCATTTCCTTCTTCAGCTCATTTTGCAGACAAGGAAACTGAGGCAAACAGGGTTAAGCGACTTGCCCAGGATCACATAGCTACTAAGTGTCTGAGGCTGGATTTGAACTCATGAAGATGAATTTTCCTTACTCCAGATCTGGTACTCTATCGACTGCACTGCCTAGCTGCCCTACACTAATTAGGTGTATGTCCCCAAAACTATCAGACACATAGAAAATATGTTCTCAGGTGGCAAATTTTGACAGAACTTTTGATCAGTTTTTAAATAAATTTGTATAGAGAGAGTAACAAGCAGCCTAAACTGATCATTGGTTAGACAAAAGGGGAGCCGGTTAGACTACCAGTACCCAGAAAATGTCAAGATTGTCACTCTGAGTCTTTCATTGTTTCTTGTTTCATTGGACAAACCACAGATATGAAGTATCTGAAAATGTAAAAAGATTTGATTCATGAGCCAGTTAGAAGAAGGTTTAGGAAAGAGTACATTTTTACATCTTATTTGTATTACTGCTCTTAGTAGCATTATTCTCCAAGCAATTCAAGTGTGTTTAACTTAAGGCAATAATAACCATTTTTCAAGTTGTCAAACCTTGGACAGAGCTTTTTAAAAATCTTGACTCCACAAATGTTCAGACTAGGTCCATGACGTCCTTTAGCTATTACTCTATTTTTAACGTCTGCACACAGGTACAAGAGGAGTATAAGTTTAACAACAACCCCACTCCTCATTCTCATCATCCAGGTTTTAACCTTAAATAAAATTATGTGACTTAATGAATAAAAATCTCCCCTATTTAGTTGGGACGTTAATTCTTTCGCTAGAGATACGTAGAAAGGCTTTGCTATAAAGAGGAAAGGTACACTATTTAAAAAGCGATCAAAGTTCCATAATTCCTGAAGACACACAGAAGAGGAAGATGAGCGTTTGGGGTTACCCTTGGCCCCCCAGGAGGAGGATCTAACCCTAAGAAAAAAAACAATTCCTTGCTTTGGATTCCCCAGCAAACAATAGCTGCCTAGCAGCCCCCTGCCTCCTTTTATCTCTGTTAAGTCTAATCCTTCAATAAATCTCTTGTTTCCTACACTTGATGCGTCACTCTTTTACTAGTCCTGAATCCTTCAGACATACTGTGGTTGGCTCATTGTGAACAAACAGAGCTGACAGTTTCCTTCCTCAAAGTAAACAGTCCTGGTACTTAGACACAGCTCAAAGACTTTATCACTCCCACCGTGGCTATTAGCCTTTAGGTGGTCAAGTAGAACCAGCCCAAACTCCTAATGAAACTCTTCTCCACCTTCCATTTTAACTAGCAGTAAAATATTGCATAATTACCAAACTGATGGCCTGCTTTCACAACCCCAATTTCCATCTTGTCCTCAATGGCTGATAGCTGAAGTGCCCATTAACTTCCTCCTGTTGTTTACCTCAGCCAATCTTTACAAGAATGGCCTTGCAGTTAAAGAAATAGAAGGCTACATTTATGACATATAGAGACCTCAGATTTCTCTCAATCACAAACCTGGATGAAATTTCTCCTAAGTCAGTAAATGAAGTGTTCATTTTGGCTTCTCTCTCAATATTCTAACACCGAGTCCCTCTCCACTTACCATGTACATTACTGACATTATAACATGCAGTTGTACACTGTTAACATCATCTCAATAGGGAGGATGTTCTCTCTGAAGGAAGAAGGAAAATAATGGAGTCCCTTTGTGGAAAAAAACACTGAGGCTGTATGAGGTCATGCCAAGTAGTATGGAAAGCAAAGACTGTGGGAACACAATGCCATGCCAGCAAGGGAGGGGGGGAGCCAGTCTTTTCCATGACTCCTA